>CM065420.1:12392767-12690330 GCA_033060865.1 Dorcus hopei
ACACGTTTATCAGTTGTCTAAGAAGGAGGTCATCATCGTTAAGTTGATGTTGCAATTTCTGTTGTATTGTAATGTAATGCAATGTAATTTAATGTAACGCAATATATTTTCTGAAGTAGAATTACAAATGTTTGCCTAGTTTACCCAAAAGCTTGAATTTGGCCCCCCTCTGATCGATGGACATTTTTTTAATAAATGAATTTCCAAACCAGGACCATCACCTTTAATCATTCTAATGTAATGCAATGTAATTTAATGTAAAGCAATGTAATACAACAAAATTTTATTTTCGTCGAATAAATAAGCTCATTTATGTTCGTTAGCTGTCCAATACTGAAGGGTTGATGAGACGTGGGCTTTGTTAAGAACCACTGTTTGAGTGATAATACCACGAAAAGGAATCTACAGTGCCATCAATTAACACCCCGTACTGATTAACAGCATTTTCTGCGACAGAATTAAATAAACCCCCGCCCCCGTCCGTAATTAAATATCTCATACGGTAGAGTTATTTAGAATAGGCGATAATGGGCTCAGGTTTTCAATTTACGCGACCTGCGTCGCGCGAATAGATAATGAAACGAAAACGAATGTAATTTAAAATCTTAGGAAACGGGGCACGCAATCCACCCTTGTCTTCCCTTCAAACGAAATTGTCTTGATTAACGTTCGGTAAATTTGAGGGGTGCGGGGGTTGTTCCACGAAAAAATAATAAGATACGTATTGCGCTGTAATAAACCACCTGGAGGGAATCGTATAAGAATTCTTTGTGTTGTTGTTATTTAAATATGTAGATGGTGTAACTTGCCTCCGTTATGAGAGTAGTGCACATTCGGGGGGGTGGGCTTTGTGTTTACATTTGTTTGCGGCTCTCCGAAGTCGACACCCTGGAAATGAGCAGGAAATAGAGTTTGTCTAATATAAATTTTGGATTTGCGCGCGGCGGAAGCATCCTACGGCTTCCATATTTAAGTATGATGGATCGCCTTGTGGAATTATTCAGGAGACTGTGCATTATTCTTAGTTGGCGTTCCCACTATACAAAGTAAACAACTTTTCCGGGCGATACTTATTGCTTACTAAATCTTCTGAATCGGGTCCTGCATTCAAACATTCCTCGCGAAGTAAACAATGGCGCGGCTATTGGGAAAGTTGGCTGTGCACGAACTAACAACAATGGGGAAACGTTAATGGAATTAATTTTCTAACAGTGTACAAGAATTTATCGTCCGGTTCTCTCTCTTGATGATCTATCGTGCTTACATTGTACCCGAATTTACACGGTTAAGTAGCATGCTTAATCATTACCAAGTTACTCTATAGGAGAAATTGTTTTTATTATTTTTCTAGATAATAGCATAAAGAGAGTGAGAACGTTGAGTAACAGGCGAAATTTTTGAGGCTATCGAAAACCTATATGGTCTTACAATGTTTTCACTAGAATTTGGTTTGTTTATTCTTACATTGTACGCGAATTGACACAGTTAAGTAGCATGCTTAATCATTACCAAGTTACTCTATAGGGGAAATTATTTTTATTATTTTTCTAGATAATAGCATAAGGAGAGAGAGAACGTTGAGTAACACGCAAAATTTTTGAGGCTATCGAAAACCTATATGGTCTTACAATGTTTTCACTAGAATTTGGTTTGTTTATTCTTACATTGTACGCGAATTGACACAGTTAAGAAGCATGCTTAATCATTACCAAGTTACTCTATAGGGGAAATTGTTTTTATTATTTTTCTAGATAATAGTATAAGGAGAGAGAGAACGTTGAGTAACAGGCGAAATTTTTGAGGCTATCGAAAACCTATATGGTCTTACAATGTTTTCACTAGAATTTGGTTTGTTTATTCTTACATTGTACGCGAATTGACACAGTTAAGTAGCATGCTTAATCACTACCAAGTTACTTTATAGGGGAAATTGTAATTATTATTTTTCTAGACAATAGCACAAGGAGAGAGAGGACATTGAGTAACAGGCGAAGTTTTTGAGGAACCGGTATTCTGCACAAAATTTGTTTGTTTTAAATTGAAAAAAAAAAATGACAGACAAAGCGGTCGGCACGACGTCAGCGCGTCTCGTCTTCGAACTAACGGAGGACACCTGCTCCGTTCCATAAAACAAGTGTGCGATAAATTTGTTTAAGCCTGTAGACTTTTGATAGTAGTTAATCGGAGCTCTTCGGTTACGAAACTGTTGTAATAGACGAAGAGGACCGGCGGGCAAGGGTCATATTTCACTTCATAAAATAAGGCGTTGAGAGTAATTCTTTGCTATCGAAAATTTGTATGGTCTTACAATGTTTTGACTAGAATTTGGTGAGGGGGATGGCAAGAAGGAAAGAAATTGGTTTGTTTATTCTGCGTAAAATTTTTGTGTGAAGTTTCGGATCAAAGTTTCGAGCGTAGGAACCGAATCTCTTTCTCACTCTCGTCGCGTCTTCCAGAGGTAAAGTTTGTACTCGACGAGCCCTTGTAAACTGATAAACCCGGAAGTGTTGGATAGTTAATCCACTTTCCTTTATCATTTAACCTCCGTCCCTTACACGATAGCGAAAGGTCACTAGGATAATAACAGGAGCGCCGCGCCGTTCGGAATCCGGCTCACAGTAAAGCACCATAACATGGCAGCAAAGTTCCACCGCAAATAAAAGAGGAGGGTATATCTAAAGCCCGAAACGTAGAAAATTGATAACGCAATAGTCGCCGGCAGTGATCATACCAAACTACATACATACATACATAGGTGCAGTAAGACGGCCGGAACAATAAATAACAAATGGCATCTCTGGCATTACAACCAATAATAAACTGAGCTGAATTACAATTTCCCTTTTATCGGATAATTTTATTAGTAAAAGGAAGGGTTTATTTCACATTCCGTTGCGTGCAACGAAACAACGCACGCATGTGTCTGAATTTATAACCGTCTTTATCCGAAACGCGCGGCCATAATACCGTCTGCCGGTTATCCGCCGTATTTCTGCCCGCATTGATCATATTATTTACTGTTTCTTCTTTTTTTTTATCTGCCGACATGCTCGACTAGGCCGGAGCCTCGCAATAAAGCGCGGCGCATTGGTCCCTCGTAATTTGCGATTATCATCGCAAGATTTCCACCGAATACATAAATTTTCAAGACGATCTTATAAAATTTATCAGAGAAAAAATGTATCTATATAAACTGATAAAAGGGAAGGTTTTCTCCGGGAGGCTTTAGCTCTTAAACTGGAGAGCATAAACCAAACGTTTGGGAACCGCTGACGCGTATTAAACGAGCTTTTGTGTTTACAAGGAGAGAAAAAGAGAACTTCTTTGGAACGATAACTTGAGCACAGGAGAAGGACACGTTTCGCTATCTAGGGGCGAAATTTAAACCGCGACTTAAACCAATAGGGGATCTTGTACTTAGCCGTAAACAATTCTAAGAAAATTATATTTCTCATCGGGATGGCGTCATATGAAAATACCTTACGTCGCCAAATCAAGAGAAAAGTCCTGCTGCGTCAGCAAGTGGAGACACGTCAACAGTTCGCTTCGCGTGAATGTACCGAAAAATGAAGAGAATGGACAACCTCCTGCTGCCTGGTGGCGAAATTTAAACCGCAACTTAAAACAACAGGAGTCTTACATTTAGCGTAAACAGTTCTAAGAAAACCAAAAAACACTGATGTGATATGACAGTAAACCAGACGAGTAGACACGTTTTTAAACTAAGAACGAGGACGAGGCAGACTTTCCTGAGTTTCTAAAAGAATTTAATACATCAGCCACAAATTAAGTAGAATTGAGCGAATTATGTTAATACAAGAACAACATTGAATAATTATATCTCTCAGAGGCCCATTGAACGGGAAAACTTGACCAATTCACTTCTGAGGCTATGAAGATATTTTTAACTCGTTCAGCTCTGCTCTGAGGCAAACTTTCCTGACTTTCTAAGACCACTTTTATGTATCAGCCTCAAGTTAAGTAGAATTGAGCGAATTACTTAAACACAAGAACAACATTGAATAATTATATCTCTCGGAAGTCCTCTGAGCGGGAAAACTTGATTAAATCTCTTCTGAGGCTATGCAAATATTTAAAGCTCGCTCAGAGGCAAATTTATCCGAGTTTCTAAGGCGATTTTCATATATCAGCTTCAAGTTAGCAAAGACAAGAACAAAATTGTAGAATTATGTCTCTCAGAAGCAAACTGAGCGGGAAAACTTGAATAAATCTCTTCTGAGGCTATGCGTATATTTAAAACTCGCTCAGAGGCACATTTTCTTGAGTTTCTAAGACGGCTTTTATATATCAGCTTCAAGTTAGCAAAGACAAGAACAAAATTGTAGAATTATGTCTCTCAGAAGCAAACTGAGCGAGAAAATTTGAATAAATCTCTTCTGAGGCTATGCGTATATTTAAAACTCGCTCAGAGGCACACTCTCTTGAGTTTCTAAGACGGCTTTTATATATCAGCTTCAAGTTAGCGAAGACAAGAACAAAATTGTGGAATTATGTCTCTCAGAGGCAAACTGAGCGGGAAAACTTGAATAAATTTCTTCTGAGGCTATGCGTATATTTAAAACTCGCTCAGAGGCACACTTTCTTGAGTTTCTAAAACGCCTTTTATATATCAGCCTCAAGCTAGCAAAAACAAGAACAAAATTGTAGAATTATATACCTCAGAATCGAACTGAGTGGGGAAAAGTTTTCAAATTCCCTTCTGAGATATTATTCCCGAATTTCTGAATCATTTTTGAACTGAGAATTGAAAAAAATTAAAGCAATTAACGGTCTCAAAAACTTGAACTGAGTATAATCAAACGCGAACAGATGATTTGCCTCAATAGATTACTGAGCAAGTAACTCTGCTCTGAGGCAACTTTTTGAGTTTTTAAATCTTGAAAATTGAAGCATCGCATTGACATCAAATGCAAATTAAATTTACTCACACGTGTGAATATAAAAAACATTCAAAATTAATCGTTGATCTGCCTCAGGGGCTTACTGAGCAAGCAAACACGTCTAACTCTGCTCTGAAGCAAATTTATCGATCTCTTAACTAAAACCCATGAGGAATTAAAGCCAGAGCTCGATTGTGACGGCGTTAGGAGTTGATTGAAT
Source organism: Dorcus hopei (assembly GCA_033060865.1). Taxonomy (NCBI): domain Eukaryota; kingdom Metazoa; phylum Arthropoda; class Insecta; order Coleoptera; family Lucanidae; genus Dorcus; species Dorcus hopei. Next base: position 12,397,889 of record CM065420.1, read on the forward strand.
TTAATTAATAATACGAAAAACGGAGCGGAGTTAATCATTAATGAGGCGCAGTGGCTTACTGAGTCAACAAACTCCACGCCGGGGCAATTTTTAATACAACGTCACGGCAATTAAAACAAGGTTTGATCTTAATGATCTCAAACGTGAAGTAAATATATCCAATCATGTAAAAGTAAGCCCAAAGTTAATCAATTATGCGCCTCAGTGACTTACTGAGTTACAAATTGAGGCAATTTTAACTCAAAGTCGCGACAATTAAAACAAGCGTCGATTTTAATTATCTCATACGCGAAGTAAATTTATTCAGGCGTGTGGAAATAGGCCAAAGTTAATCATGATGCGCCTCAGTTTTTTTACTGAGTCAGCTGAGGCAATTTTCAACTCAACGTCACGGCAATTAAAACAAGCTTTCATTTTAATGATCTCAAATGTGGAGTAAATTTAATCAGGTGTGTTAAAATAGACCCAAAGTTAATCACTGACGCACCTGAGTGGTTTACTGAGTCAGCCAACTACACTCTGAGGCAATTTTTTCTTTAGCGTCATGGCAATTAAAACAAGCTTGGATTTTGATGATCTCAAACGTAACGTAAATTTATTAATGCGTGTGAAAATAGGCCCAAAGTTAGTCATTGATGTGCCTCAGTGGTTTACTGAGTCAGCCAACTCTACGTTGAGGAAGCTTCTCCTCGATTTTTAACTCATAGTCAAAGCTTCGATCTTAATTATCTCTAACGTGAAGTAAATTTATTTAGACTTGTGAAAATAGATCCAAAGCTAATCATTGATGCGCCTCAGTGGTTTACTGAATCAACCAACTCTACGCTGAGGCAAACTTCTCCTCGATTTTTAACTCGAAATAATGAAAACAAGTTTCGATGATCTCAAATGTGAAGTACATTTAATAAGGGGTGTGAAAATTGGCTTATCTCTAACGTGATTGTAAATTTATTCAGACGTGTGAAAATAAATCCAAAGCTAATCATTGATGCGCCTCAGTGGTTTACCAAGTCAGCCAACTCTATGCAGAGGCAAACTTCTCCATTTTTTACTTAAAATTCGGGAAAATACAGTCTTTTTCTTTTGGTTTTCCCCTTTTGTCAATTATGTTTCCGAATTTGTCAAATGACTTTCCAATCCGATTGGAAAAAGACTCTAAAATAACGGTTCGATTTGAGATGGCGTAAAAAACGAAGCGAATTTAATCAAACGGAGCAAAATTAATAATTAATGCCTCAGTAGACTTCTGAGCGAGCATAATAGTCCTGCCCCACTCAGAAGCAAAGCTGAACAAATTTAAACGAAAGTTCCAACGCAACGCTCTTTAAATATGAATCGAATTTAACCAGAACCAGAAACCTGGGCTTTAAGGATTAGGTCAGTTACTCACATAAAGGTTTATACCTTGGCGAATAAAACCTCGAGATCGTGGAATCGTAAACGCAAACTAAAAAAAAAAAAACTATTAAACTAAATGAAAAATAGAAACAATTTTTGAATTGATGTTTCTCCTTCAATTTGTTTTATATGTTTCCTTTTTCTTTGTGAAATAAAGCAATCAATAAATGCACTGAAAGCTCGACCGGAATATATAAATTTGTTATTAAAATGCTGCTCCATGTCTTTACGAAACTAATACGAAGTCAATAATAGCATACTTCGGCTTCAAAGCGCCCGCCGCAAAGCAAATATGAAACCATTCTTTATTTTAAAAGGCAAAATGAAGAGGCCCCTCCGTATGCATCGCCCGTTTAAAGAATATTATTACAGCATCCATAATGAATGAGCGCGATCGTCTACCCTTATTTTATAGCCCGGCTTCCAAAACACATCTGAGATTTTAGCGTATTTCAATGATGAAAGGACTCTTGCGTTGTGCTGCTTTTTTTTCTCTTCCCGAGTGGAAAGCTCCCCCCGAAAATAAACTTGAAACGGGCGGTGTATATTTTGATTGATATACGAGTGCGACTAAACTCATTTTTGTTGTTTTATGTTTCCGTCACGTTTCTCCCGGAGTGTGCCGTAACACGAACAAAGCGTATTTATTGACACGTATTTCAATAAAGGCTTTTATTTTCTGATTTATACCGACATAATTTCTCTTCTATTACATTTAAGAGTATAACACGATTATTAGTTATAACTTTTCTTTTTTGATCCCTTTCAGAGTGAAAGGCAATTTTTTTATATAATATCGTACCTAGTTTCGGCGAACAGCCATCATCAGGGAAAATCTAGCCTAATTTGTATGAGTCAAATCACAAACAAATTAAAATAATTTTCCGGAATATCTGAGGTGAACCACGAGGATGATCATGTTGTCGTTGTATAATTTATCAAGTTTTAGAATTTAGGAAAGTTTACGCTTTCTCAATATGTCCGTAAATCACGAATGTTGTAGCCAAAATTATTTTTAAGAAATGAGTTAGCCTGTAATTTAAAATGCTTAATAAATAACTGTATATTAGGGGACGTTTGTTTATGTTTTAACGATAAACCTAGCCGAGGGAATGTAAAATATTAAGAGGAGAGGAATGACAGTCTTCTCGTGATGCAGGGTGAGAACGGTCGGTAAAGCGCGTAAAGAATTGTGTTACGCGTGATGTGTGACGTAGAGGGTGGCTGCGGAGTATTGGCCTAAGAAGGCAATGTTCTGGCAGAAGTAGTATCGCGGTATACCCTGGTTATTTTATTGGCAATGCGGGTTGAGGATCATGCGATGAGTTGGAGTTATTCTGATATAGCGAATATCGTCCTGATGCCGGTGATCCGGGGCATTGCAGGGGGTCATACCGCGCACCAGTATACGATATCGTGTGTGACTTGTCGCAGTGGTCAGCATCGCTGATGAAGTGCGCGATGTCGGCAAGACAGTCAGCTGGTATTCCATATTCATTGTGAATGGGAATTCAGTTGGTTGTATTCCTGACCTGCTGGAAGCATTGTGCTCCAGAAAGGTCTAACATGACATGATACTCAGTGGATCGGAAGCGGAGCGTGCTGACACTTACATAGTCAGTGACATCAATTGATCCTAAGAACGTAAGCGTAGGAGGCAAGGTATGCTAATATCCATCGGGAGGGTGGGTCTTCGAATTACAGGTGAATGTGGGGTTAATTACATGCGAAGATAAGAAGTCAACGTTCATTCGCCGTTTAGCCAGATTAGAGTAGGGGTATCACCCCACCTGCATACGGCATTATACCGTATCCGCCGGTTGCCGAGACGTGAGTAGTAAATGCCGGAGGCACAGCTAGCTATATGCCTAGCCTCGTGGATTGCAACGTGCGTCTCAAGAACGGTCATGACTTGGCGTTGACTGGGCTCGGGCCAGGTGGCTAACACTGTGGAAGACAGTAACACCAATGATTCTGAGAACGTACGCTCAGAAGGCAAGGTATGCTAATATCCACCTGAGGCTCGTCTTTATGCACGCGAAGTACAAAGATGAACATTCGAGGACACCTTCTCCGTGCAGGGAGCTTCCGCATCTAGATTCGTCACTGGAGTGGGCGGGGCCGAGAGAGGGCCCCGGTGAGTAATAAGTTCTACGTTTTTGAGTAGATACTCGTAAATGATTATTTGTAATTTTGCATAGTTAAGACGTTTACTCTCAGCTCCGCAGTGGTCGGGAAAGAAAGAAAGAGAGAAAGGAGTCAGGGAAAGAGAGATCTAACACTTTGACGCTGTTATCAGTCGAGAAGTTGTTTTATTATTGATTGCAGTAAAACAAGATGATAATGATGAAAGTATTGGCGCCCACTCCGAGTAGTATCCGTCGCCGGGCGTAAACAACCGCCCATTCAAAATAATTTGCATTAATTTTGAGCGGGGCTAATTGAAACGTTAAGACTGTGAACGAGGCCTAACTCAAGACGCTCTGCTTTTAACATAATCCATTTAAGCAAATTTAGGTTTGTCACCCCCACCACCGCCCCGTCCCCATTCCGCCCAATTCCGGCACTAACGATAAAAAATGTTTACGCTCTGTTAACTGCATTAACAAGGCGAATTCGATTACGAAGGAGAGAGGAACGCACTCGAGGATTACGCGTGGCCTCGAGGGCTAAACTAATATTTGAGTGGTCTGCCCGTCGGTAGCAAAAAAAATTCGGTAGGTAATTTTTGACGCGTGCAAATTTTTTTTTTGACGTCGAGCCCAAATCGTATCCGTGCGGTCCTCGCAAGGTTCGGAACAAACACTCTTTTTTTGATCGACAGCGCTGACCAAGTTCGTTATTAATTACAGAGCTCCCCGAGAGATAACGAACTTACTTAAAAATTAATTTCGAACTTTTACGGCGACGAAACCGATCGATTTCGGGGGCGCTCCTTCGCTCGTAAAGTTGGGACGAGATTTTTTAAGTAATGGGGATGCTTATTTGGTGCGGAACGCGGGCCGCAGAGATCCACGAGATTTCCTCGTTATTTGCAGAAAAAAAAAGTCCTCTTCTACAATCGGGAGGGAAGTGGCCCTTGAGGTTTGCAGTCAGTCGCTTTCGTCAAACAAAGACGTAAAAAGAATCAATATGAAATTTTTCATACTCGTCACAGAATAATAAGAAGAAGCGCAACTCGCAAGTCCGATCCATTTGATTTTCGGTTGACAAGTTTCTTTAGTTGCTTCAATCGTGTCTTGGTGATATAAGCAGGTGACGATGTATACACCATGATGAAAACTTGCAGAGTTATGCCTCTGCGCTCGTGTTTAATAATACGATAAGAAGCCATATTTGACGCACACTTCACGAACAGTAGTCGCATTTTCGTTGGAGCTTGTGTTTTGAGTTTGACCACCCAAAAGCTATTGGGGATCTTATCGTTCGTGAACAACATCTGAAAGTGTTAATTCATTGCTTTTATAGCACATAAAGTCTGTGTTCGTTGAATTTTGTTTGAGGACGCCACGTGCTATCGAGCCGACGTGGGGGAAACAGGGGGAAAGTCATTTTGGCTCAGTTTCGATTTCGTTGCTCTCTTTTACTTACTTTCGTTAGCAACTACGTGAGGGTTAAGCTGTGAAAATCTGCATCACTTCTCCGTGACCTTGTCGTTACTGTTTGGTTTTCCCCAAATGAGTTTAGCCGTGAATACCACCGTTGCCGAGAGCCTCTTCTACTATAACACCGTCGTTCACCGTTCTGGGACTGTAGAAGGAACTGTCGATCTGTGTCGAAGAAGTTTCGTGTGCCGCAGCCCTTCCATGCCGAACACATCGTAGAATTGGAGGAATTCGAGATTGGTATTTACTAACCCTCTGTATTTATTGTTATTGAAATTTAAACCGCGACCTAAAACAATACTGATCTTGTATTTAGTGTAAACAGTTCTAAGAAAATTACTTTTCGTAACGGGATGGCTTTAAATTCTCGTCGCGTTGTCATCTAGAGTCGCTCAAAGAATAAATAGTACACGTGCACGTCCACTATTCGTTGCAAGCCCCGCACATAAAACAGTTAATACATATAAAACAGTGAATCCCGCTTGTCAATTTTACTGACGTACTGCAGGGTGTAATTGACAGTCTTCGATGGTTAAATGAAACACGCAATTGCATCCACACGTCATGAAATGTAACATACACTCGGGTGAAGTAACGCGCATCGTTTTGTCTCGTAAGTACACCGTTGTTGGAGGAGAACGGCGTCCGTATTTATCGCTTATAAACTCCGAGAACACCTACAGGTCACACATATACCCGATACGACGACGGCAATCGATTTGCTCAGGTTTTATATCAACTTTGGATGTAAACAACTGTATTTCAACGTCCTCAACACTCGTCGATAGGTTCTGCGATGATATATTACCTGGAATATTGTTTTAGTACGTCGTTTTCTCTATGTGTTCGAGATGAGGGGTTTTACGATGTTGATGCCCTAGGAACTCTAGATCGAAAGTATTTGTTACCGGCACGCAGTTAATAAAAAAAATTAATTCAAGTTCGCTGCACCGGCTTCTGAGCCTATAAGTAAGCTGGGAAACAAATAGTTACGAAAAAAAAAAGAGGAAGCCCCACGTTGGGCGCCAAATGTTACGGAAAGGAAGATCATATATCTTAATAGAACTGCGATGTATAGAATGGTGGAGAACAAGTACAAAAGAGGTTAGCATAATACAATTTTTGTGTTCTACAGATGAAGATATGCCCGCCGCTGGCTTGCCGTCGCAAATTAAGTTCCCCGAATTCCGGGGATTACGTTGCGTTACGCAGCGACAGACCGTCGAGATGTTCCAATTTGCGCCCGTAAAGTCCCTTTGTCTGATTCTGAATGCAGACGGCATTTTCTTAAATCAATAGACCCCTCCTGTTTACAGTTGCAGCGACGAAGAAATTCGGCAGCAAATGAACGGGGGACAAGGGCCGACAAACCGAGGTACTTTCGGAGACAAATCATTCCCATTATTTCTTCTCGCCTTATTCGTCTTCCGCCCCTGACGATCTTCAAATGAATCACTCGAACTTGTAAAGAAAAATAAGCGCACCGCACACGTGGGCTCTCAACTTAATTCGACGCAATAAAAAAAACTATTGCGTAGTTTTTTCATCAAGTAAAACTCTTCAATAAATTTTACCTCTTATCCTTGGAACAGTGTTATGTACAAGATGCACTGTTGTCGTTGTATAGAGTTTAGAATTTAAGAAAGTTTACGCATTCTCAGTATATCCGTAAATCATGAGCACGTTTGTTTGTTGTGTCTTATGGTTTGGTAATATGATACGGGGATACGTGTCAGGCAGAGGGATGTAGAAAAGATAGTAGTTAGTCTCCGGGTGAGATTAGGCAGACGGGCTCGCGAATGTTGTTAATGAATTGCAATGACATGTGATGAAGGAGTTTGTGCAAGAATTGAGGCTTGCTGATGGTAGATGATACTCTGAGATGGAGTAAGATGTAAATCTCGCGGTGTCCGACAACGGGTAAAGAGACTGGGCACTCTATCATATGGGTGATCTTGCTGTATTCGCCGGTTAGCTGGATTAAGAGTAGGGGATCACCTCACCTGCACACGACGTTGTACCGTATCTGCCGGTTGCTGAGGCGTGAGTAGTAAATGCCGGAGACACAGCTAGCTGTATGCCTGACTCGTGGATCACATTGTGCGTCCCAAGGACGGTCATGACTTGATGTTGACTGGGCTGGGGCTAGTGTGGCTAACACTGTGGAAGACAGTAGCACCAATGATTCTGAGAACGTACGCTCAGAAGGCAAGGTATGTTAATATCCACCTGGGGTCGTCTTTATGCATGCGAAGTACGAAGATGGACATTCGAGGACACCTTCTCCGTGAGTTCGCATCCCAGCAGGGAGCTTCCGCCGGGTGAGGGCACCGGTGAGTAATAAGTTTGCATGACATCCTGTTACAGTTTATTTTCCGCCTGTGTACGAACACACCCTGTACAGTACACATTTCAACGTTACGATCTATTTTTAGCACACTTCGTTTTGTTCCCCACATTACGCGTAGGAATTTACAATTCCTCGTTCGTGTAATTTACCCAAAACTTTCTTTTTAACATGCTTTTCGCTAAAAGCTTCAGATTAGACGAATAAGTTCATTATATAAAATTAGCTCCATCCTTGCTTAGGGTTGGAATTGCGTTTACGCGGTGTTTATTTGTCCAATTTAAAGAGTACTACTTTGTGACGCGGACGACGACGGATGGTCGAATTCTTTTGTTTTAAAAACATCCGCACTTGAAACCGGTGCGTATGTCCGTAACCCTTGCCCTTTATTTTGATTGGTTTCCGCTGATGTCACATTCTCATGTTATTGGTACGATTCAAACAGACCACCGTTCATCTCACTTTATACCGTTTTCTACCCCTCTCGATTTTGCAAAACGCCTGAATTGCCAGTGTGTTGTCGACCGTCAGGTGATTTGCGTGTAGTTAGTTTTGTGGGTTCCCGCTCTAATTTCTCTTGGAGGAAGAAAATAGATCTTACGGCTGTTGGCCGACTCTGATTAATTCACCTGTACAAGAGAGTTGACTGTGTGCCACCATTCTGATTTAGGTAAGGTTTACTCCATCGTTTTGCATTATCTTGCAGTTCACGGTCATTTTGCTCCCCTTAGGCTTTTCATTTTGGCTGTCCTTTCTTCGTTCGGACGACTATCCCGTGCGTGCGACATTTACTGGGATCATCATACCGCCAGTAGTACCGTACCGACCCCCCAGTGCGCGGACCGTTAAACCCCGCAAGGAGACCAACACTCCGAGGAGCAGCGACGCCGCTTACCGCTTTGCAACGGTGGAACGCCCCTGACTCGACAGACGTATGAATGCTACGTAATCAGGTCGGATATTTATGTTTGTTTATTCTTGTGTTACGGTGGTTTTGATGTTGTCGCTTTCGCACACGTAAATTTTGCGTATACTCGCGAAGTAAACTCCATTTCGGAGGAATTCACCTTTTCTCTTGCGTTACGCTTACTAAACGTAATTCATCGAACGAGTACTTCGGCGTTAGAATAAGTGAATGTTTTTTTTTAATTTAAACTTTGTATTAATTTCGGATCCGAATTGTTAGGATTCACTGTTTAACGTTAGTTGTGTTGTTCACCATCTGATTTAATCGATTACTTGTGATCAATCTTTTAATAAACTTGTGTTCATGGTTTGGACGTATCGTGTTTTTCTTAATTTTTACGCGAATTCCTTTCAAAAAAAATAAGTGGCGCCTATTTTGGATTGGCCTTCGCGTTGTGGTTTTAGAACCCATACCCGTCCCACTGAAGCTGCCGGCGACACTGGATCAATTTCGCTCCGGTGTTAAACTTCTGCTTATCTACACAGGTAGGTAGCAATCCTTATCGAATCGGAAAGCGAAGCCCAGATGTTAAGACTCCACAGTGGTCGAGAAAGCGAGAAAAAGAGAAAGAAAGCAGGGAAAGAGTGAGTGAATATTTGAATCCTCTGACATTGTTATCGGTCGAGAATGTTTAACACAAAAAAAAACTATCCTACACAACCACTTGCAGTCAAGGTCTTGTATTACCCTCTCCTGACTTTCGCTAAAATTCTTAAGAAATTAATTTTCCAATGAAAAAAAAAACTGATTCCGCAAACAAAACATGGTTTTGATACTGGAGCTTTATGAAACGCGTGTTGCGCGTAATTTAATAAAAACGATACACCGAATTTGATCTGGGAGGCATCAAAAGTATCGTGACAGTGATACGCTTGCAAGAGCTCCTTCGTTGAAGCAATATCGTATATCATTCGTGCTTTTGTACTCTGCCAAATTACGTTTTCATAAAATCGTGCGTAAATGTTAACGGAGCTTAAACATGCGAGCTTTAATGTTACATCTTTATGTAAGGTGTCCCCGCGGACGCCATTACGTGGTTTGGGGAGGTATTATATCTTGTCAATCATTTTGTCGATAAGTCCAGTTTTTAAATTAATTCCTTTTGTGCACGAGAGGTTATTTGTTACGGAGAACCCCGAAGGTTTTGCTCAATTTAACTTCACAATGGTTCCACACGTATACAAGAAGCCCTAAGCCAAGGAATATTCTATACCAACCGGGCCTTTTCAGTTGTAAGGATTCGTTGTTTCTCACCATTAACATCATGCAAGTGTCCTTACTTGTATGATGGGATAACTACCCAAACTGAACACCCGCGTAGAGCAAGAAAAAAACTAATAGAATACACAGCTTTTGAAAAAGTAAATTAAGTCTATAGACTGTAGGAAAGAACTTTGCCCTCTGTGGACATTCACCCTCAGACATACATAATTGGATTTTAAATATGCAGAGTTCGAACATAATATCGACTGTGTTAAGGCCCGCTAATTTAATTTTTAAAATACGCGAGCGTAACATAAATCCGAGTGTGATAGATAGCGGCGTCCGTTCGGGGCGGTAATTTTTCGATTAAATTTCATTTGCGAAGGCGGAGCTAACCTCAATCCGTTCTTTTAACGCCCCGGGCTAATGAAAAAATATTACCGGAATTAATCCACATATTTCCACGGCGAGATTAGCTGCGTAAGCTGATTAACTCGAAAATTAAAAAAAATTATGTTCACTTCGCTCTAGACCATCGGCATCGAGTCGGGCTTATTTCGAAACGTGAGGAATGAGTACAAATTGATGTAAAAAATTTAAACCGATTTTTCCGCCCAAGTTCACAGAGGACGTGCCATATTGCACCACAAATTGAAACCCCGACGTAAACAATTCAAAGAAAATATTCGACCTCATCAGGACTAATTTCATACGAAGAATATTCGCAGTTGGAAACGCCATGTATGCTTGACTTTGCCCCGATGACCTTTACTTTACAACGAGCGGGGTTGTTTCAAAACTTTAAGAGTCGGGATACTTGAACTACCCCTTACAGGTGTCTGGGCTGAATTACCGATGGAAGACTTACGTTCAAAGCTACCTCTTTAATCTACTGAGTGGTACGACTCGTAATCCTACTCTTAAATGCTTTCAGAGTGAAGTCGTCCTTCTATTGTGACGTACCTATATCTCTACTTTAGATAGGACGTCCTCTACTATGGGTTGTCAAGTGTATCAGGGAATATTTATAAGTTGGGTTATACGACGAACCCCTTAGACGGATACCTGGCGGTAGTTTAAAGGCCAGTATGCTTGACTTTGTCCTGATGCCCTTTACTTTACAACGAGCGGGGTTGTTCCAAAACCTATTATGAGTTGGGATACTTGAAGTACAGGTGATTGGGCTGAATTACCAATGGAAGACTTACGTTCAAAGCTACGGCTTTAATCTACTGAGGGGTACGAACCGCAACCCCCTACTTTTAAAAATCTGACCTAATGCCTTCAGAGTGAAGTCGTCCCCTTATTGTGACGTACCTATAGCTCTACCTTAGACAGGACGTCCTCTACCATGGGTTGTCGAGTGTATCAGGGGATATTTATAAATTGGGATATCCGACGAACCCCTTAGACGGATACCTGGCGGTAGTTTAAAGACCAGTATGCTTGACTTTGTCCTGATGCCCTTTACTTTACAACGAGCGGGGTTGTTCCAAAACCTATTATGAGTTGGGATACTTGAAGTACCCCTTACAGGTGATTGGGCTGAATTACCAATGGAAGGCTTACGTTCAAAGCTACGGCTTTAATCTACTGAGGGGTACGAACCGCAACCCTCTACTCTTAAGAATCTGACCTAATGCCGTCAGAGTGAAGTCGTCCCCCTATTGTGACGTACCTATAGCTCTACCTTAGATAGGGCGTCCACTACTGTGGGTTGCCGAGTGTATCAGGGGATACTTATAAGTTGGGATATCCGACGAACCCCTTAGGCGGATACCTGGCGGTAGTTTAAAGGCCAGTATGCTTGACTTTGTCCTGATGTCCTTTACTTTACAACGAGCGGGGTTGTTCCAAAACCTATTATGAGTTGGGATACTTGAAGTACCCCTTACAGGTGATTGGGCTGAATTACCAATGGAAGGCTTGCGTTCAAAGCTACGGCTTTAATCTACTGAGGGGTACGAACCGCAACCCCCTACTCTTAAAAATCTGACCTAATGCCTTCAAAGTGAAATCGTCCCCCTATTGTGACGTACCTATAGCTCTACCTTAGATAGGACGTACTCTGCTATGAGTTGCCGAGTGTGTCAAGGGATACTGGGATATCTGACATACCCCTCACAGATACCTGACGATGGTGTAAAAGCCATAATGCTTAACTTGTTGGTGTTGTTTCATGATCTTATGCGTTGGGATGACTCAGGTACTCCTTACAGGTGTGGATTCCCATTGCCGGTGATTTAAAACGAGAGCAAGGGGTGAATCGTTGCCTCGACGCGTGAGCTCCTACACTTGATGACGCCATTAAGCGAGGTGGCCACGCCATATTCTACAAATTGTGACGTACATACTGCTGTGTTGTGGGCAATTTGTAATTTTTTTATTTTCTTTGTCATTTGTGGCCCATTTTTTTATTAATTTTCTTAATTAATAATGCTGTGAATTGCCATAATTTAATATTTACTTTTGTTGACTCTTTTGTTGTTGTTCTTAATTCAATATATCACTTATGTGTCTTGATTTCTATATTTTGATAGTGAAATTTGTTTTACTCTTTTCTTTAGAGCTTGGCTTCTCAACTTTACTTATTTTTCTTTTGTATAATTGTTTTCTTGCGGGTTTTTGTTCATTCATTTCGTTTTTTCGAAGACCAATGGTTTGTGTCGAAACGTCGAAGTAATTTCCTGCATTTGCACGATTAGAAATTACTCCCTCCGTTCTTCGACACAAGCCAATGTTCTCGTTCATGAGAAATTCAAGCTCGTTTGCTTTCTCTTTGTATTAAATTTTTGTTTAAATCGCGTTGAACTCTTTGTTTTAAGTAATCAAGCACTGACAAGCTTGCGCTCGAATCAGACTAACACAATTCCCGTATTTCATTTCACCTTCACCGCACTTCACTTTCTTTCTACTTTTAGGTGCTGTTGCAGGAGTTCGTGGTAATCGATCTGAATGTCTGCGATTTTCAGCCGAACTCTTCATCCGCCGTCTGAATATACCAACCTCCTCTTCCTTTCGGACTTCTGCTCCTGGATCGGCCAGTGTCTTGCAGTTAACGGTGCACCTGGCCTCTTGTGGTACGTCTGCATCATCTCGCAGAATTCTAGCTAAGCCCCTGCAGCAAGATATCGTCCACTCACCGTAGATCACCCTCTGCCAAACTTGTTTGTGCTTCATCGTTCTCGGCACTGTTCATTTTGCCTTTACTTTTACTTTTAACTAAATGTCTTTCTGACTTTTCTACTCATGAATAACGAAAATAAAATTTCTCTTGTTTATTTACATTTAAAATTCTGATGTCAATATTCTTATTGGCCCTAACCTAAATATCACAGCAATATCTATTTGAGATTAGGGATGCCTGAGACGTCCGGGCGTGCTTCGGGATCTCATGAGACGTGGTACTTCTTGGGAGTTTAAAAGACCAGCACGCCCAGCTCATATTGCACCAACGGGTAAGTTACCCCTCTCGACTGGTTGAACAAGATTTAGCAGTTTAAAAGCACAGCTTCTCCCGATTAGGGGTGGTGCCACGGGGACGTAGCTCAGATACTAATCTACAGAGGTAAACGAATCTGAATCATATGCATTACATTGTTACGCGTTGGTTTGGGTGAGGGGGGAGGTCCTAGTTTTTACAAAACGAGCGCTTATCTAGCTCGAGGCACCTTGAATGTTTTCGATAGTGGAAATACCCTGTGTCTAATGGTCATGAGCGAGGAGTTTAGGGGCACCCTTTATTAGCCGCGGCTGGTTGTGGAGGTGCACTTGTTGACACTTTCCACTATCAACTCTTCTTTTCCCCTGCTAATTAGTATAGCCCCCTTATCTAATAGGGGCCACCAACAGTTGGTAGCTCAGCTGCTTTCATGGTCACAGAAACTTTGACACCACCGAGCAGGAAATTTAGCATAAAATTAAATTTTGCATGTTTGTCTTAGACTAGATGAGCTTTAGTGTGGATACCGGGGTAACTAAGGTTGCATCCCTTTCGACTGATTGAGCTGGATTTGTAAGGGTCGGCTGGGGATGGTTCACAGCCGGGATACTAACGCGCAGATTTACTAGCCTCTCGTCCATACTAGATGGGGTAAGCGATTTATATGTAAGTCGAGCCATTCCGGAACTACACTAAGTGCGCGTGCGCTGATTGGGCGCACCAATCTTGACACCTATGATGGCCATTGAGAAACTACCACGTAATTAAATTTAGAGCTAAAAATCAATAGAACAAAGAAGAAGAGTATCTTTTTCAATATGGGGGTATATGAATACAAAAGGGGCGAGTTTTTCCGCTGCGCTAATTAATACGGGAAGCGCATTTCCATAATGTTCCATTAAGAGAGCTTTTTAATTAAGCAGTGTGTCGAAGGGAAGCAATAAATATCAAAATCCAATCTAGTATAATAACAAATACGAGTATACTACACGGGAACGAGAAAGTTTAATAGCCCAGCGCTAATGCTGTTATAAATTCAACCCCTTGCAAGCACCCCTGAAATCTGTTGAGAGTTTGAGATAACATTAATAGTCAGTCAGCGTAATAAGCAAAGCAGTTAAAGGGGGGTATTCCATGCCGCTCTTTTGGTTAATGCTTTCGATGACGTTAAGCAAAAATTATTAGCAAGTTTTGTTAAGGTTAAAATGAGATTCCTTTGGTGCAGCGCGTTCGGAGGTGCGGAATAAAACGGACGTACATTTTATTATACAATCAAAAAATTCCGGGCCGCGACGTAACCCACCCCTATAATTTAAAAACTTCCAGGAGATCATAAAAAAAGAAAACAGTTGTCGGAAAGGGGCGTTTGATGACACCTAACAACAAATAAAATTACGTCCACTCCCCGAACTACAATTAAGGAAGTCGTAGCCCCGAAACTTTTTTCTAATTTTCGCGCGCTCGCCCGGCCCACTTCCATCCAACTTTTAAATAATCAGGGGGAGCTTAAATCTGGGTAATTAAAGCAACTTTTTAATGTTCTCGCAAATGGGAGTGAAAGTTGTCGGTTTAAAAAGGGCGCGTTGATGTATTGCAGGTTAAACTCGTTCGAGTTGGAAGGCCCTGTAATAATAATATAATTAGGGGCTGCACACAACTACGCAGGTACGAACAGTTATGGTATAGTAGAGACCTACTAGATCGGAGGTTATAATTTTCCAAAGATGAATCACCCTGTATTTTAAAACGGCGGCGAAACAGAAGTTCGTCCGATAGTAAAACGTTAGTGTGGCGTAGTTATTCCGTGGCTGGTTCTCCTCAAATATTACGTTTCCAGCGTACGCCCTAAAACCGCCCTAAAATCGTCATTCATATTTTCTATTTTATGTTACACCGCAAGTAATATTTTATGCGGCCGCTGTTTTGCGTTTTATTAACGCGTCGGGCCATTTATTATTTTACGTGTGTACGTTTGTGTTTTATTGCACGGCGCCGGGCGTCAGGTTAATTAAATAAACGGACATAATTTCGAGAGATAAGGAAAATATTGCGTCCGCTTCGTTTTAAGTAGGTTTAAATTTTATTAGAATCGTTAACTGTCAGATATATATATATTTTTTTATTATCTACACATTTGGTTCAAATAAGCAGGCACGATGAAGTACGACTAGTTTGAGAACTCTCTTTATCTCTCAAACATACTTGCCAGAAAGAGGAAGGCTTCGTCAATTAGATCCTCCACTCAACGCCTTCTCATTAGTGTAACGATTGAACCCGTTTACATCATGCAATAATAACCGTCCTTACTTAAGAGGTACCAATGGATGCCAAGCAAATTGCCTATCAAAGATCAATGAAAGAACTGTAGCGTGTTCGTATATAATTTTATTTAACACAAGTTTAACATATACAATCAATGAACAATATATTTAACAGTGTGCTTGACACTGTACTTTCCTTGCCGGCTCTCATCTGGATTCTTGGAGGGCGGTGTCTGTGGTAGTGGAGTAACGGATGTCGAAGACTGGTCTGATGCAGGAACTCTTTCAGGTCATCTTGATTCCCGAGGTGTTCCAATTTTCCTCTTCTACAACAGCTGGTTTTTATGGTATCGTTGGATGTGTTTAGAATGTGAACGGTCTCTCGACAATGACTGCACAAGAGGTGTGTATGGTGGTGGATGCACGGGAGACTTGTGGGTGCTTCTGACAATAGCTCCACAGAAGGCTCGTGTGTGGTTCCGACAATGACTGCACAGAAGGTTTTGCGTTGCTTCTGACAATGGCTGCACGGGAGGCTTGTAAGTGTTTCCGACAGTGGCTGCACAGAACACACTGAAGCTGGAACGGCTAGAGCTCTCGCGTTTATAGGGCTTTTTCGTAGCGGGGATGAAGTAACTGTGGTTCATTGGTCTCGATGTGTAATCGCAGTTTCCCAAACTCTAGCAATTCAAAGTATTATAAGAAACCGATATTGTGTACAGAGATTTGTTCGTTTTGAATGGAACGAAATTAGTTCGCTTGGCTTGGCTCGACTTTCCAATTTCATTTGAACGAACCTTATAGAAGTGAACATAACATGCTTTTCAAAAAGTATGGCTTAACTAAACCTAGGTGTGAGTAAATACGAAGGAATTTAACACTATAGGATTGCTCATTATCTACATTTTTTTGACAGAGAGAGAACGCCTGCATTCTTTCAATGAAACAACACGCAACAGAAGAGACGCTCGTGGGAGAAGCCGAAGGTGTTGCGTTTTTTTAAAACAGTGGCGAAGACGTTCCACTTTTGTGACTTTTTTGTTTAAATACAAAATTCTGAAATGGCGCTAGGATTTGATTTAATAATAATATATGCAAGCGTACACGTAGTTTTTGATCACCGACATTGTGCAAGCACGGAAACTTGTGCATTTACCGGCAAGTTTATTAATTATTGCCCCTCGGGAATTAACGTTCCCAGTTCAAGTGTTCTTCTGACTGTAAAATTAAATTCGCAGTACTAATTATCCTCAGTATTTACGAATGGAGACCAAATTTACATACAAGGTGAGGCAAAAAAGTCGTTCTGAGATCGAGAGCAATACAAAATCAAAGGGAAGCAAAAAGCTTTTGCTCGTCGTGAATCCACCCTGTACATTGAAATCTAATACGTGAAAAATGTAGCTGAAATTTATTCGCGTCGCTAATCACCGTGACAAGCAATTCATTCAGCTTAATTATATTAGAAAAGTAAGCACGACATCCGCAAAAAGCGGAGCCGCACGCTCGCGTCCATTAATTTTATTTTATTATTTGTTTACTCATAGAAAGCGCCGCGTCGGCCGCGCTCGAATCGATTAATTTTATTTTACTTTTATTGAAAGCGGCGCGAATTCATACGCAAATTATAAGCAGGCGAACAAGCGAGCTCCTCTCTCTCTCTCCTTTATAAATCTCGTCGCAAATTTCATTTTATTGCGCCATTAAAACAACGGTCCCACCTTTTAGGCGCAAATGCACCTCGTCAGTTATGGGGCAGGTCATCGGCCCGATACCTCTGCGGCACAATGGAATTAATATTAAGGATTATTTAGCCGTTTTCGGGATGGAAATTCATGAAAAAGGATTTCACTAGAGGGTACCTCAAAGAGAAATGAAACTTCTATTAACTACGTTCTATGCGAACGGATAATTACACATTTTTTATAGTTTCGAGTTGTAGATATATGTTGCCCGCACACTTAAACGAAGTGCGGCGCGGCGTACCTAATCTTTTTTGTTACAGTCCTATGATACCAGTCATTTCCTTTCCATTCATACAAGAATGCTCACCCATTTCAAACTACAGCCAAATAATGCTTACACAAATACAACGGATATTATGAATTAACAATCATACACAGACTCCGAAGACCGAAACCTACCAAATTGTTATTTAATGCAAAAAGAATAACAAAAAAGAGAAGAAAACTTGCCTCCACCTTTCAAATTTGGCGCCTTCTTAATAGTACCAAAATTGACCGTTTAACCTGTATACTTTCCCCCAGATATGCAAAAGTGTTATGTGAAGGACGAGTGGTTAAAAATGAGGGGATGAATTATTCTTTAATTTCAACTTTATCAAGTTTCAAGAACTTGTCGAGACACTATGCTCCTCTAGATATCATGACAAGACAATGCAAAACAAATCGAAATAATTTCATAACGAGATAAACAGCACTTCATAAATCAAATAAAGCAGTTGTTAGTTTTTAATGTCATAACTAGCTGGCAAACAAACTAATGTTTTCTCACCCAAACCATGGTACTAGATACAGAGAGACGGACGGGTGTTCGGAGTTTGATCACAATCGATGAGTACTACTTTCGGCTTCAAACTTTTGGAGATGTTGACGATCACACGGCTACTTGCTGCATGATGATCTACCGTGGAAAGCAGTTTCCTTTTATATGGTTTGTTAACGGAAATTTCGATTATGAATCATCGTGTTTTCCCGGTCTGTCCGTTCTTACGGAGTCTTCATGGCGTAAAACAAAGTACGTCATCTTGCGCAACGAATTGAGACTGTAACTCGAACAATTAAAACCTGGTTGTTAGAGTAAACAATTCTAAGAAAATGGTCTTATCATTCAACAAGTACTCGCAGCTGATAACCTTGAGAAAAGAAACGCTGTCACAGGTCATGTCAACCTGCACATAACTTTTGTTTTTTGTTTTAGCTTTGTACTATTTATTTACTTATTGTTTGTAACATTACGATAAATAATTTTTGTCACTAAACATACTGCATTATCAGTTATTGAAAAAACGAAAGTCACTGTAAGTTCTAAACAAAAGCAAATCGGACCTATGTTGATAGAACGATTTTTTCATAAAACAACATGTATTTTCATTTTCCGAAGTTTGTAAAGAGGCTAACGAATCACCCTGCAGTTCAATAACATTAAGGATATATTTTCGCGTTGAAAGCAATTTATAGAATGGTTTGAATTGTTTTGAACATTCAATCTATCAATATAGCTTACCAGTAAATGTAACGGAATAGACAATTGCACGCCCTCTAGCGGTGAATAACAAACTTTCGTTCGGAAGATAAGCGCAGGATAAAAAATAATTAAATTTAAATGTTACGGGTGATGTCATTTTTCCCCCTCTTAGAGACGCCGGACTGTTTATTCAAATACTGTGATCACAAAAAAGAGCTAGGTTGCCGTTTGAGTTCCTGTCGGGATAGTTCCGGTCAAGGAGTTCCTGTCAGGGAATTTTGAAAAGAGAACAACCTCTCAGCGTGTTTAATTCTCGTCGATATCTATCTACAAGTTCTGTTTTGTGTTAAATTATTCAATTTCTCCTCATATATCGAAGTAAACCTCATTCTTGGCTCATAATGGGTTTAATTATAACAAATAGGTAAAAAATTAAACTCGAATCTTCTCCATTTGGAACAGTAAATTTACTATTTCGAGATTCTCAGTTTTCTTATTCGGAAGGAATAGTGTTTTGTTCTTTATTTATTGTTTTAATCAGAAATATGTCGAGTGTAGAGTTACGCGGGAGAAAGCTCGGCTCTTATCAGAACTGACGCCGGCAGAAACCGATAATCAACAGTTTAATACATTTCTTGCTAAATCATCAAATATACATGAGAACAGCGCCACTTGCGTGCGTAGCATGGGAAAATTAACAAAGAAACCGCATCAATCTGCCATCTAGCGGCTGCTATACCCCACGATTAGAAGCATCACGCGTAATTGTCTTACGCAACGCTAGCCATCTCTTCCAAAATTGATAAGAAAGGCTTCAAAAGCCATCGCGAGGGAGACAAACGGCAGTTCCGTTCCGGTAAGTAATTTTTTCAACTTGACTCTGCGCGTTGCTCCAGTCGCTGATTTTTCCTTCTAAGTTTGGTTCGGCGAATGAATCAATTAAATCATCCCCATAGTTTGTTTCGGTAGAAAAGAATCTTTTCGGGGTGTTTCTAAGTTGTCGAAATAATCTATAATTAATCGCAAGCGAAGCTGTTCAACGATTTTTTTTTTTGTAATTCAAATGCCCCTTAATTTTTGGATTACGAGAAGAGTAATTAGACTCGACGTCGGTAAGCCTTCAAAAATCTACCTGTTGGCTTTTATTAAATAATTAACAAGAAGCGTTAATCGCGTACTGAACATTCCGTCCTTCTCTCTTCAAATTAATTTTTGATTATACTGATGGTAATGGTAATTATCATCATTGAATTCAGGTCATTTTGTATCGCATATTTTAATTTGTTTATTGTCTACAATATTATTTTATTTGATACCATTTTATTGTATTATTTACGGTAGTAATTTTGTGACTTTTAATTTGTCGACGCAATTTTTTTTAATTGGATATATTTATCGTGCGTGTTTTCCGTGTTACGTTTTTGAATTATTTACTGTTGCTGGCGAATTTAATTGTCAATACCGTTACTAAAACTACAGTAATTTTATTGAAATTCAAAGTAGAATCCGAAAACCGAAAGCACAGGTTTCTTTAATCTACTTTCTTCGATCATTTCTCTTCAACTCCCGCCCGTTACAAATTGGTGGCAGCGGTGGGATCACGAAATACTGCCGAAAAAAAAAGTAAAAGGAGTTGTTTATTGCGTGTAGAGTTTTCGCAAAGCTTCCAAATTAAAGTCGAAGATTTTAGGCGTAGAAATTTAATCGCGAGGAAGAACTTGTTCCTTGCGAAATTAACAATCTTGAAAGGATGGAAATATCTGTCAATTTAATGCGGGTTTGAATGATTAACAATACTAAAGTAACAGTGACGTTTCTAAACTACTAAAGTGCTCAAGCCCGTTGACTTTCCGGGCACGTTTCTTTTCTTTTTTCATTTCCTTTGCAATGAGTCAACCAAACCCAAATATTTCAATCTTGTGCATAATTTCTGTGCAGTCAACTTCACATGAGACTGCACAGTATTTAAATGAAGCGTCGGCGTCTCTAAGAGGGAGAAAAATGACATCACCGGCAACATTTAAATTTAATTGCTTTTCATCCCGCGCGTAGCCTCCGAACGAAACGCATTTACGAGACTGCAGTTTCCTGTGCTTCAATTAATAAAGAAATCAGTCGTCGGATTCGACAAAAAACGTTTTTAATCCTTGGTACACTTGTAATTTTTTTATAATGAGTTTCAAACTTTAAGACTTTATACAGGGATGCAGTTTTCTGCTCTTCAATTAATAAAGAATCCGAATCTTCGTAATCCTGGGGACCTTATGAATGTCCTTGCGAAATTAACAATTTTGAAAGGATGGAAATGTCTATCAATTTAATGCGGGTTTGAATGATTAACAATACTAAAGTCACAGTGACGTTTCTAAACTACTAAAGTGCTCAAGCCTGTTGACTTTCCGGGCACGTTTCTTTTCTTTCTTCATTTCTTTTGCAATGAGTCAACCAAACCCAAATATTTCAATCTTGTGCATAATTTCTGTGCAGTCAACTTCACATGAGACTGCACAGTATTTAAATGAAGCGTCGGCGTCTCTAAGAGGGAGAAAAATGACATCACCGGTAACAATTAAATTTAATTGCTTTTCATCCCGCGCGTAGCTTCCGAACGAAACGCATTTACGAGACTGCAGTTTCCTGCGCTTCAATTAATAAAGAAATCAGTCGTCGGATTCGGCAAAAAAAAACGTTTTTAATCCTTGGTACACTTGTAATTTTTTTATAATGAGTTTCAAACTTTAAGACTTTATACAGGGATGCAGTTTTCTGCTCTTCAATTAATAAAGAATCCGAATCGTCGTAAACCTGGGGACCTTATGAATGTCCTTGCGAAATTAACAATCTTGAAAGGATGGAAATATCTGTCCATTTAATGGGGGTTCGAATGATTAACAATACTAAAGTCACAGTGACGTTTCTAAACTTCTAAAGTGCTCAAGCCTGTTGACTTTCCGGGCACGTTTCCTTTCTTTTTTCATTTCTTTTGCAATGAGTCAACCAAACCCAAATATTTCACTCTTGTGCCATAATTTCTGTGCAGTCAACTTCACATGAGACTGCACAGTATTTAAATGAAGCGTCGGCGTCTCTAAGAGGGAGAAAAATGACATCACCGGCAACATTTAAATTTAATTGCTTTTCATCCCGCGCGTAGCTTCCGAACGAAACGCATTTACGAGACTGCAGTTTCCTGCGCTTCAATTAATAAAGAAATCAGTCGTCGGATTCGGCAAAAAAGGAGTTTCTAATCCTTAGTATCCTTTTAACTTTTTTCTAATGAGTTTCAAACTTTAAGACTTTATACAGGGATGCAGTTTTCTGCTCTTCAATTAATAAAGAATCCGAACCGTCGTAAACCTGGGGACCTTATGAATGTAAAAAGAGATTTGATTCGGGGGAAGTCTCCTCCTTGGCTTCCAGACGACACACTTTCAAAGTTTCTTGGCCCCCGAGGAGTTCTCGTTTACTTGCCAAGGAATCACAAGTTTTTTTTTATGAATATTTCAAGTGACATTGGTTGACACTCTACAAGTGATATAGCCGTGCTGATGGCCTAATTAATTTAAAATTTATAGGTATACGTTAGTTTAAGGCGCATAGCGTATTGATTGATCGACACGGGAACTTAGATGGAACGTTTACGTCGTCAGGAGGAAGCAACATGTGCTAGAAATTACTTCAACACACCTCATTCAAATTACGTCGAATTTAGAGCAATGTCATTTGCTTTGCAAATGCGCATGAAGTTAAATAAATAGGTAGTTCTGACGTTTCATTACGGTCCCACTGGGTCTTATTCAAACTCGGCGGTATGATTTGACGGAGAACGCAAGAAGATGCAAATCGTAACTAACTCTATACTTTTTCCTCGACACCCTGTATATTAAATTATTGATTTAATCGTACGGAAAGTGTGCGATAACATTTATAATAACAAGTTACGTGGTAATAAAATTTTTAAATACCGGTGTGCGCGGCGGCGGGCGTTCGCTTTAATGAAAACCCCGCCGCCGCCGCCGACTTGTTTTTAATTAAATATAACTATCCAAACATGCACGAGTAAACACACTGTAATTCGGCGAGAGAACGCGGGGCTCGCAGAGTTGATTTTAATAATTGAGGTGGTGCACGAATGCCCGGAATTTATTTCGCCTTGTGCATATTACCGGCGTTTGCATTCCCCATTATTTACGCCTCATTGGAGTCGCAACTTACTCGGTTTACTAACGCGGCACTTAATAACGCGGATGCGAATTTCTGGGGTTAATTTTTAAAACATCCTGTAATTACGAACTTCGGACCTACCTCGTTTTGTCGCAGTGTAATTACGGCAAAACACGAAAGCAAAAGTTTGAAAGAAAATCAGTGTATTTACTTAAAAATATTACTTAATACACAGGGTGTACATCAGAAATGTCCTGATTTTCGGGTGAGTTTGAACAGATGTCGTTGACACTTATAGCGACGAGGGGTAACGATAGTCCTTTTCGAATACAGTCAGAATTAAAATAAAGGTATCCCTAATTTCTAGCTTTTGGGCCACCCCTATATCTGGGCGAAAATGTAATTGTGTCGCGGTTTGACCTTTGGAACTTGATCTGGTCCAAGAAAGACGCTTAGAACGCTAAACAACCCCGGACGACCACTTTCTTTTGTAATGAGACTGTTCCATGTTGAAAGTGGGATATATTAAAGGCTTGTCTTTGGACAATGGGCCTCTTTCCCACCCGCGAACCGTTCACGTCGAACGCCGACCCGACGGGAAATTCCGCCAGTCTTGTGACTGCTCACCTTGCATTCAGAGCGAATTGAGAATTATTCTCGCTTCTGTGTAATTTTTTCATTAAACGGTGCGGTGTTTGTTTTGGAGTGAAAAAGTAAACGGATATACTGCCCGGTTGTTAATTGTTTGCGTCGAGTCCTAGGCCTTCTTTTAGGTCTGTCCAAGCTTGTCCGTCGAATTTACGGCAGGTATGTTTTTAGAGTTACGTTGGGCGTCGATCGGTTCGTAATCCGTGTTTTCCTTTTATGTAGGTTTTATTATTGTTATTTGGTTTTTCTCCCTCCCCCATTTATTCCGGACGTTCCACCGTTCCTCTAGCTGGGAGCTGCCTGGCTATCTTCTTCGCGGTGTCCTTGCTGAAAAATCTGATGGCGTCGTTGTAAATCGACTTTGACCTTCCATCTTGGTGATTGGTAATACGACAGTTCATCACGCTGCACATCCTTAGAACGAAAGCGGTTATTGAAGTTGACGCAAGTGGTCACTTAAAGTGGTATCACGAAAGTGGTTACATCGTACACGCATCCTGCTATTCGTTCCTCGAAGGTCCTCTTGACGGACCTTGAAGGTCGGATCTTACCTGTACATATTATATTTCTTTGCTTAATATTTTGAACGCATTTTGGTGCCGACATGCGAAGTTAAAGTTAATGTTGTTTATTTTCTTTTTGCTAGTTAAATTAATAATTTTGTAACGAATAAGCGGATCCTTTGTTTACTTTAGTTTACTCCTTTTAAGACATAAATAAAAACGAGTGCGCATTATTTAATTTCATGTAAATTGAAACTTTTGTATTGGGATTACGTATGATCCAACTCATCTCCACGAGTTAGCCGGTCGTGAGATGAACTTAATTTGCACCAGGTAGGTCACACATTCTGATCATCATTAACAAGTAGGCGGCCAAGCAAACATCGACAAGAATTCGGTGAGTGCCCGCCTACTCCTTATAGCGATCAGAAGTCATTAAGTCAAAATTTATTAACATTTAATTGGCGAGCCATTGCTTTTAATTCTGACTGTACATATATCTATTCCCAGATAAAATCCACCAAATTACTATTCTCCATTTATTTCAAAACATAAATTTTTTATTGTCTATTCATGCACTTTAACAATTAATTCAGTATATCGAGGATCATAATTATTCACTTATTACGAATTCAAGTTCGAAAATAATGACTTTCGATTAAATGAAGATAATTTAATTATTTACGCTCGCTAAGTACAATTATAACAATAAAAAAAGTAGCTATTTCACTAAAGACTAACATTTCTTCTTTCGCTGCGTCGGTAGCGCTGCCGCGATTTAAGAATAAACTACGTATTTAAATTCCGCGCTCATCCGTGCTTTTATAAATAATCGAATTCTTTCGTTTTCTGAGCGATCTAGAGCTGGTGGAAATTCTCGCGAAGTTTCTGAAATGTGAAGGCAATTATGAACAGGTCATTCCTTTCTGGATGGCGGGTGGCCTATTCATCAGGATGTAGCAATAACAAATTTGGACATTTCTTTTTTTATTGAGAGACAGGAAGTCCGTCAGGAACCATCATGCGTCAGGTGAATTTAGTTATCAAAAGTACTTTTGTTTTTTCTTGCCTTCTCGTTTTCTAGCTTTTAAAATTTTCATTTTCTTCCCTTTTTTTGTGTACTCTAATATTTTTGTATTATTAAATGAGACCACCTGCAAAGAGAGAAGCGTAAAATATTTTCTTGAATTATCAAAAGTATTTTGCTAAATCGGTTTTTTCGTTTTCTTTTCTTGTTGCATTCTAAATTTAACTTGAAGGCTTCTACGGCCGTTCATCTCATTTTTCAATCGTAAAATTGTACAGTTTAATTTCATCGCAGCGAACTTGCAGCGAGCTTGTGGCGAGCTTGCAACACCGCTTGTATGTACACTTGTTCTGGTCGTTTGACAACACTGTAACTTTCGCCGGAAATGATTGCTTACAAATTCTGTCTTCGTATTGGTTCTTTCATTTTAATATCTTTACGTCATAATTATTCCACTGGTCACGCCATTTTGTCCCGTTAGAATTGCCGGAAGTGGCATGTTTGATTCCGCCACTTTTGTGCTAGCAGTGTGGTGAGATGCACGTATCCTATCGCTCTCGTGAATTGTTGCATTCAATCAATGTTGAACTCAATGCTGGAAGACTCAAGTATCTCACACTGCCTTGTGAAACGCAAATCGCGTTTTAGTCCAACGACCTCGTTAATTCGCAGGTTCTAATATTTCCTTTAATAATGGCGTCGCAGTAATTAATGGTCGTTCTTCTTGCTCTATTAGGATCGTTTATTTCTTTTGGGGCTTTAACTACCCTTTCTGGTATGGCGTAACCGTTTTGCCTACTATTTGCTGGTTTTCCTCTTGTGTGGGGAACCTACCGAACCTAACCTTTGGGGTAACAAATCCTCAAATACCCTAATAACCTCAACCGTGATCAGCAGCAGCAGCCCTGAGGAAGTTCTTCTGCAATGAGGAAGCCAATTCAAACAAAATTATAACCGGGAATCCCTCGCGTGTAAGCTTGCGGGGATTACATAAGCCTGCGCTGTAACTTGCGCCCAAACGAAAAGCCTAAGTAGAAGAAATGATTTTCGTTAGCGGCCATTGTTGGCCCGTTTGTCGGTATGCGTCGTCATATTTTACCTGAGAGAACTGGGGCCTCAGGCTTGGTAAGGAGATTAAAACTGTCTCCAATCGCTGTTCGGCGGTGTCAAATGATATTCCAGCAAAGCCGCAGTTGATTTACTTCTCCAAACGAGCAAGAAATCCGTTAAATTTAACACACACGAAAAACACGTCACATCGGCACAAAGCTCGAACAAGAAAGAGGACGCGATCAGGTCGTGGATGGAGAAGATCGCTTCGACGCACAGGGATTACCGACGATGACCAATAACAAGCGGCCTGAGAGTCACATGGGGCCTTCATAGCCTATGAAAGTTCAGCGATCACTGTACGCAGGTTTCCCCTATAGCGATGTAGAGGAGAGGCATCAGGGTCGCCAACGGTGTTAAAACGAAATTGCAAGACGTTATATCGCCACTATATTTTTGCGCGAGATTTAAATGTAACAAACTTCTCAGGGCTGCTACTGCTGGTGAAATTCGAATAAAATCAGACGCCAATCGGAAGTCGATTTCTAATTTATTTTTATTTGTATAATTATAAAACCTAAGTATACATTTATATGAAACCTTCACATGTGCTCATGAATCCTTCATGTTAACATCTACAATACACAACTTACATTTTTAGAGCAACGCATTTTATATTTACACACATAGATTATATTTATGCAAATGCAAGCGCAAGCATGGACGTTCTGCGTCTAAAATAAGAACACAGCCGACGAACTGAAGCTAAATATGAAATAGCTTTCGTAATAAAGCATTTAATCCCGCCGCGCTTTTAATTCAGTTAAAACGATTTTAAAGAAGTCGTTTATTCAATTTTAAATCGCTCAGGAACGTCAGATGCACTTCTGTTTTGATCGTCGAGGATTACAAAAGAGAAAATGAATTATTTCGTTCGGCTACAAAAAAGGAAGGTCATCATCGAATTTTGAAATTGCATAATACGAGGGCGTATTTTTATGTCACCTACCCTACCCACGAAACAAAAGAGCGACAAACGTTTTCTCTGCTCGAGTACGCTTAATAATTTAGAATGTTTATGTAAACGAAACGTCGAAAGTGCAGCGATCCGCAACGAATTTTCTGTTAAAACATGTTCCAGGAAGTATTTCCCGTCGCCGCCGCCGGGATTTTACACCGCCCAGCCCAGATTCAGATACGTATAAAGCGCAGTAACTAAAAGGAAAGGAGTAGGTACTGAATATCGTAGAAAAAGGAAGAGTGTTAGAATTCAAGCAGCTTTTATCGGTGGTACCGGTGAATAGGTAAAAGTTCACATTCAAACGTCGTTTAAGGCAGGCATCCCATTCTTAGATAGGAAAATGTATGCGAAGTGAAATATTGGCTTAAAAAGTACTGAATCACTAACGAAAACTGCTTTATATAACATTTACGAATTAACTTTGATACTGAATGTTTAACACGGCGAGAATCCTCGACGTGTTTAATAATAACAGTCAATTAAAATGTCATATGCAGTGAAGTTTTTTGTTTGGGAATACACCCTGTAGATTAAATAACGCACGCGACATCGATACATTAATTCGATAAACATTACGCAGTTTCAATTATATTCGGTACGATGGAAATAATTTAAATTATTCACGTCAACATGTGACGTTCGAATGTGGACTTCAATTAGCAAACATGTTAATTCAGGCATCTGATTATGGAAATATTCGTTACAAAATTAATTAAAATTTAATGTATTTGCGGTCGGAGCGGAATAACTCCGCGAAAGGGAGTCATTTAAAATGCCGCACGCGTAGCTTGCGGTGGAGCGGATGGCCGTCCAGTGAAAACGGATTAAACCGTTTCATACGTAAATGTGGAACGGCTGGTGGATTGTAAAAGCGTCGGAACATGTTCAGGCTCGGCTCAGATAACTCACCGAAACAAATCCGACTCGATTCGTGCGAACTAATTAAGACGAGCGCGATTTTTTTGAAGTGAGTGTGACCACTCATCGCGCGCCGCTTCGTTTGAGTATCGAGGGCGGAAAGCAATTCCTTCGAATTTTTTTCATCTCATTTCAGCAAGTATATTAACACTCGAGTTGCGAAAGGGGATTTTGTGTGATTTAGATGTACATATGTATATACGCATTCGATTGGGGAACATCTCCGGGTTACGCATGAACCATCGCATTATACTATATCTCTCAGTTTCTCTCCGCCAGACATAAAAATTCTCTCGTTCCCATTCTATGAGCCCCGCGCTCGTAAAATGTTTATTTTTCCAATTTCCTACAGCCGTACGTCTCTCTCTCTGTGTTTTAAGTCAAGGGCAGAGATAATAAAGATATTATATTTTATTTTCCTATACCTCAGAGCTCCTCGGGTGCGCGGGTTATGGCGAAGAGTAAACGAAATTGATTTTTTTTATTACAACCGAAAATCCCTTAATTTCAAATAAATTTTCACATCCACATCCATATAACAAGAAATGACCAGAATTTGAAACACATGTATACAATTTTTTTTCTTGAATCGGATCAGTCGGAAGCACGTTATAACACAATTTGTTCCGAGCCCTGATCATGAATAAGTTATAAATAAAATAAATGACCAGAATTTGAAACACCATGTACACATTTTTTTTTTTCTTTGAATCGGATCAGTCGGAAGCACATTATAACACAATTTATTCAGAGCCCTGATACTCAGACTTTCGTTAGAGCTGATATAAGCATACTTATTTATTTATATACTTCGCTGACGGGTGGAAAAGACTCCGCCGGCTAAGGTCCTAGAAGCAACCCAGATGAAAAATTAAAGAACTCGTGTTGGCGCGCCGTTTTCGTGAGATGAGACAATTTCTGCCTTTCGCATTTTATGGACGAAACGAACCGAGTCGGAACTAAAAGAAAAAAAAAGCAGGTGTAACAAAGTGGGGCCTTATTTTAATACAATTTGTACGGAATAATTTACTTCATCCATTTGTCGATTAAAGCCAGGAAATAAATTTTTATTAACGACCACCCTGTAGATTTTTTTTCTTGATGATATATTTAGTGATTCCTTCAGTGTTTGTGACTCGACGCGTCCATAACGTCGTAGAATGCGAAGGGTTGCTTAGTATAGGGTCGAGAAACCGCCACGCCGATGAACAAGGCCAGTTCGCGATCGCACGGTACATTCATCGCAAGCATAGAGCAAGCGTCGAGCACAGACAGCAACGAATCGATCAGAAAAGGTCAGACTTAATTGTTATTATCATTTAATTTATTGGGTACGAACCGTGGTGAGAATGCCTTTTTCTGTTTGGGGTTTCGCAATTTCCACTACAGTCTCGCAATGTGACTTCAAAAAAAAAAAAAGCAAGCGCGATCTGCATTAAAAAAAGCAAAAGGCGACGATTCATTTATTTCAGACAACGACAATTTAGAAAAATGCGTCAAGGAAGTAAATGAAACTGAAAACGATTCTTTGATTAAAAAAAAACCTGTGAAAATATAAAAAGAAATTCATAGCAACAAAGTCCCAAAAGAAGAACTTATGGTCTTTTGGATGTTTCGGATTTTTATGCATCAAACAAAGATAGATTAACGTCAGTAGTTTCCTGACGGTTTTGGCCAACATTCAAGAGATGAGTGAATTGAATATTGGCCAATAATCTTCGAAACTGATTAGTCGATGATCTATGCTTCTTCTTTTAAAAAGTTCAAAAGTTTTATCCATCCGTCAGTGAGATGTCATACTATTGGAAAGCAATTATTAATAATTTTACAAGAGAAAATTACCTATGTGACAAAATTCAAATTTTCGTTCATTCAGGAGGGAAATGGAAATAGTATATCTAAAGATGAAGGGGTTGATCAAATTGAGAGAGGTAGAAGCTTCTTCTCCTTCTTCTTATCATTGATAAGCTTAATATGAGTACGTAAGGATAGAAGAGATCGTGTGTTGTCCAAGAAAAGGGTAGTGGAAGTTTCCTTCCTCTCAAAACCAAAAGAAGAGTATAAAGCAAACTTCCGCTTTTCCGAATTTCATTTTCCCTCAAAATGCAGCTTTGCTTCTGCCATGCACTACTTCAACGATCCATATGCTTTCGGCATGCTTGATTTGCAAAAAAAAATATTGAAATATCTTTAACGCTTCAGTCAATCTAAGGCAACAAGAGCTAACAAGACCTCCAAGACTTAAAAAGCACGTATGAGTCTTTTGAAGTCCAAGGGCATATATGTCGATACCAGGATTCCTGTGAATGCTGCGTCCTCAGCAGTCAGATGGTAAATCAGCAGAACTACAATGAAGCGTTGTCGAAACTATGCGAACACGTGAGGGGGGAGCGACCAGAATGATTTAGAAGCGGGTGAGTTTTGCACTGACTCATAACGACTTTCCTGTGAAGCACACCACTTCCAAAGATTAAATCGGTGATCATAGGAAACCATTTTTGTCAACAGGAGATGTGAAATCAAAGAGGCCTTTCAGAAAGTGATGATTGGAATTATTGCTTTGAACATTGGCAGTCATGGTTTGGAGGTAGGCTATTACCAACTGAGAAGAACACTAATTTGAAGGAATTTAAACTCTTATTGGATACAGTTTTGACCATCCCTTTTTTTTGGCGCAGTGTTAATCTCTGCTTATTACAACGACTCTCCCCTTCTCTTCATTTTCCCTCTCGCCTCGTATTGTTTCGATTTTCCTCTTCTCCTTCTCTTCCGTGTTGCAATCTTATTTTGTAAGGCAAACTCCAATTTTTTTTAATTGGAAACGAACTATACATTCCCCTTCTCCTCAAGTTCTCCATATAAGAAGGCCGTTGATACATCAGATTGTGCAAGACGCATTCCTTTACTTGCAGCAACACTCAGAATGGATCGAATAGTCGTCATCCTTGCAACTGGACTAAATATTTGACTGTACTCAACACCTTCACGCTGATTGAAACCCTTGGCGATAAGTCGAGCTTTGTACTTGCTTGTCTTTGTTGTCCTGTCATCTGCTTTAGTTTTCAGCCGAGAAACCCATTTACATGGTATCGCCTTAGCAGCCTTTGGTAAATTTTCAAGTTCCCAAGTGTGATTTTCCATCAACGAACTTATCTCTCTGTCCATTGCTTTTTTCCATTCGACACTATCTTCATGTCTAAGCGCATCCTCGTAACTTCAAGAACATTGGTTGTGATGATGAAGTTCTCTCACGACAACGTGTACTCACCTAAATATTGTGGCCTCTTTAAAATTGGACGATTTTTCAATTTGACTCGTGGTTTTTCTTCACGACATCATCGAGTTCTGTATCTGTACCAGTTTCGTAATCTGAACTTTCTTCTATGAGAGAATCATTATTGCTGTCCGACTGATCTGCTTCGACTTCGTCTTTTTTGCTGTCTGACTGTACTTTTTCAACTTCATCTTGATCTGACTTTCTCATTTCAACATCTTGAAATGGTAATTTGACATGTTCAATGCAGCATCCTGGTTTTTCTTCAAATTATTTTCTGTTATCCAAATCTCGAACCGTTCGTCACCATCATAACCGATGAGATGCCCTCTCACAGCTTTTCTATCCATCTTTCTTCTTTTTTGTTTTGGAATGTAAGCATAACATGTCGAGCCATTGATCCTAAGATGTTTAGTTCGAGGCTTCTTCTCTTTCCATAACTCATAAGGACTAATACCTTCAACAGATGATTTTTACATCCACTTCCATTGAACAAGCCTCACTGCATACAGGCAATAACGCTACATTCGTAACCACAGATTTATCCTCGTCTTTCTTCTCTGTTGCATTTTTAGCTGGTCTTCCATCGGCGATCCACTTCTTGCAAAGTTTGATCACTCGTCATCACTGACCCTCACGAATCATTCAATCAATGCAATCTTGTTTGTTGATAGGAATATTTTTTTTTGTAGTGTATCAATAGTTATGACATTGTCAATGAATTATTTACAAAAAATAACGACAAAAACACTAAAAATGTTCCTATACTCACCGGGGACCCCAGTCCCCTGGCCCCAACGGTCTGCACCTGTTCAACCCCTTGGTCAATTCACAACTCAACCTAGTGCCTCTATCATCGCTCCTGATGATGTCCAATCTTGGGCCTTTATTATCATATCTGTTGCTCTTTCATAAACTATTGCTCTGAAACGTTATTTCCAGAAACACATGCCGCATGCAACACAGATAGCCTCAATGACATGCAAACATTCTCTACCCTACGTCTTTGTCATCTCCGACCCGTGGTTTCTCTACCACCAATCCACTCTTCAACGTGGCATCCCACCAGGTTACGTCCCCTCCACCTGGCACGTAGGGGTGGTGACAATTTAATAACCTTAGGGCTCCCAATCCGCTGCATCGGGTCCCTAAGGGGTCACCATGGGACCGTGAACAGTACGTCGTTCACTCTCGGTAGCGCTTTCCACCTTGTTAGTACATTTCCCTTACGAAGTAGCCACTACTCATGCAAGTGACGTCACAATCCCTACGCTACCGTGGTTACCCCAGTCGATCTACTGGCCAACGGTCAGATGATGCAGCACCTGCCACGACAAGTTGGCTAACTTTAAGCGCGTGTATTAATTAATCACTTTCCGCACTTTTCTATCATATTAATTAATACCGCAAACTCTTATTAATCTGCCTATCGATAACGTCTTCTCGAACTCGACTGTTTCGATTCCCAAAGCAAACCTTTTCTCTCCGAAACTGTTTATTGTTTATATAATCTCAAGAGGAGGCAGCATACCACCGCGACCGTAAACAGTTTGGGTGAGCCTAAACAAAACTCGATGCATTGCAGGCAAACGTTTGTAATTCTTTAATTCTAAACGCATTATATTTTTGCTTAAAAATGAATATCTAACACAGCAAACAAGATTGTGTTTCTGCAGGGTTCGTGAGAGTCGACATTAAGGGGATAATTTTTCCCGTGATGTCTATTCTTTCACCATTTGTCTTTGCCGATCTATTCTATATGTATAAGGTAGGGAGGATCTTGAAGTGCTTGTGTTTAAGAAAATTTAATTGGGCGTATCTTCAAACGAGCCGTTAATGTGTAGCCGGCCTTAGCGAGCTCACGGGCTTGAATAAACGCGACGCGAACAAATCGACGCCGCCGTGTGCGCGCGCTAAATGAAAGGGATCAGGGCGATTTAGCATCGGCTCTAAATTGTATTATGCGAAGCTTCAATATAAGAACGTTACAACGCCAACGAGCACTTAAAGATGGACGGTGAGAAGAACGATCGCGCTTAATGAAATGTTTGCCGCTCCAAGACCATCACTTTAACGGAGTGGTAATTGCTTTGGAAGGCTTCAGTGAGAACGGTCACGTTATTTCTGGAATAATCATTTATTTATGCGCAGCCTCTTTGTTCATTCAGTTTCGTTTCAGCCCAAAAACTTACCAACGCCCCCACCTACCCTTGCAGTGGAATCTGTTTCGAGCATCCAATTGATATTGTATATTTATTGTTGTAATCGCATTTTAATATTGCAAAATCAATAAAACGTTGTATTTTATGGTCTTCCGTCGCACGTACGGCAATAATTTGCGGACGCAAATGAAATCGCTGTATCACAAATTTAAAACTATGATCCGTGCGTTGATAATAATTTATAGCGAAGTGGATATTAATCGGGGAAGGGGTGGGGCGGTATCGAATTGATGGAGATACATTTTAATAGGATATTGAAGTAGAAGAGAGATAATTTTTGAATGTTATCATTTAGGGGCGGATATTGAAAATGTGCAAAGTCGTTCGGAATCCGCGCCAAAACTCGCTGTCACGGAAAAATTCGCGCAGATATTTTTCGCCCGGCTCAGGGGGATGTAAATCACCAGATAGATATTTAGATAAGTTATTATTGCGCTTCTGTAATTTGTCTTGCGCCGATAACGACGGCCATAAATTTAGATTCAATTTTTATTTCGAAATTAAAACGATTCTCATTTCATTCTATTAGAATTCTTTTTTCTATCATGTGACCTTGAATGCACATGCACGATTTCACACAAAAGCTATTCACTTATAATGGACAGCCCTTTGAAAATAAACTACGAGGGACTTATGGAAAGTATCGCGAACCAATACATAAAAAAAGACCTAACGAACGAAAAAATATAACAATATCTCCGCCCGTTCAAAAAATAATAATGAAAGCGAATTTACATTGTTTCGGTTTAACGTGTTACGGGGTTTACTTTGTGTCTGCTCTGCGAAATAGACACGTCGTAAACGTCAAGAGTTCAACAATTCGATCACGAGGGCGATACAATACCCCCGCAATGCGCAGCTAATGCGGGGGGAAGGACGGGGGACGGGGGGGGTTAACTGAGATGAAAGCTTCGCAGATTACTCTCTATATTACTATTATCCCCGAACAACTCTTGCTTCGGTTTATCAAAGTTTATCGAAACGACGCTAACTTACTTTGACACTCGACGAGAGATTCCCCGGTGATTATATTTCGCCACTTATGCCATAATAGGAATTAGCGGGGAAGTTTCCTCTATTGTCTCCGAGATCAACAAGTTTAATTTGGCGCATTTTTTTAGTGGGGGAGGGGGAAGAGTGCTAATCCGAGTGAGACGGCTTTTGAGTGCGTACGTTTGAGTACAGGCGTACTGCTTGATCGATTAAATATTTCCTGAAAATACAAGAACCGAACCTTCATTAGTTTATTATTGTTATTATTACTTAAGTACTATTAACATCAAGGGTAATCGTCTGTGCTATTAATAGAGTTCGTTGTCGTGGAACACACGAGGAGTCAGCCTTACACTTCACATCCGATATGGTCTAGTGGCTAGGATACCTGGCTTTCACCCAGGAGGCTCGGGTTCGATTCCCGGTATCGGAAACACTTTTTTTAAATAATCTATTACGAAGTCGTCTTAGCCCTGATTGTGATGCTTAATCGGGGTTCTTAGGTCCGATGATTCTCGGGCCTAAGACGACTTTTCGGGGCTAACTTTGCCTCTGCGGTATTTTCGATAGATTTTGTTCTGCGTAATGTTTTAAACGATTTTCTCGTTTAACAGCGCCCTTGCCCCGAAGGGAGCACTGTTACATCCTAGGGCTTTTATCATTATTTCAACGGGGTGACGAATTATTTTTTATTATAAACAATCTGTCACGCTTTTGGTCGTTAAATTTGGTTTGTTCCGACCTTAGAATTCCGTGGTTGCGATGCCTGTAAGACGCGAAGTCCTCTTAGGCCGGTGAAGTTGCTTTTACTCTTAGGCCGGTGAAACTGCTTTATGCCTATAAAACTAAGTTCAAATGCATTGCGGATACGCAAAATTTTTATTGCGGATCGTTTCTAATTGGTTCATTTTGATTGAAATATACATAATGAACCAATTAGAAACGATCCGCAATAAAAATTTTGCGTATCCGCAATGCATGTGAACTTATCTTAAGACGCGAAGTCCTCTTAGGCCGGTGAAGTTGTATATGTCCTTCCCTCGATGCGTTCAACGGCGAGTTCGAAGGGGCCGCGTGGAAAAAGGCAGTCACAAATACGAAGCGCCGAAGTGTAATCAGCGTAATAACGGAGAGGGGTCCAACCAAACCAAAAGAAGAAACCCCGATGAGAGCTGGTTTTCTTGACGAAATGCGATGAAGTCGTTCGAGTGCGAGGTGCCCGTGAAGTCACAAAATCCGGCTTAAGTCGAGTCAATTCTTGCTTCGAAGAATTAAACAACGTCTCCCCAACTTCAAAACCCCGAAGGATGGCCTGTTGTTACACCACAAATTCAGGTAACACGAAATTCAGAAAGCATAAAAAATGGCCAGTGTGGTGAGACGTCGAACAAAACTCGCGCGTACAGTTCAACGAACAACCCGTCAATCAATGCTGGATCACGCGTCTACTCGCGCAAGGTGTCACCAAAATTTAATTTAAAGTTACTTGCCTCTACTTACCACGGTTCAAGATGACAAGCTTCTGCCGATTCTACGATCAGCTGTGCCCCAGCTAGCAACAGTGGAAAAGGGGCAGGTTAATTAAAGGTGGTAAACTTATAAAGGGCGCCAGAAGACAATTGTTCAACTAAACGTAATTCGATCGGCCGACGTTTCCGATCGACGAGATCGTGCAGAAAATGAAACACGAATAATCAGAGGCGAGAATCTTATCCACTGTTGTGCGTGAAAGTAGAAATTAAAATCGCATTTACAGTTAACACAATTTATTACACAATTAAAAAGGAAAACACTTTACACTGTTAAGAAACAATTACAATTGGCTGCTTACTTTAGGCTTAAATTAACTACCGTAAGCGCAGCGCAATTCATATTTGGGAATTGGTACTCCCGGTTTATTTCTCACGAACTAGGAGTAAAATTTAACAACGATCGGTCCGTAAAATGTCAGATTAAAGTGTAAACCTAACCTTGAAACTGCGAGTCCAGACGTACGTCAAAGTCGCCGGTGCCAACCGAAGCGCAGAGGCCGGTAGAAAATTGTAGCGCCCTCTATCAACCGCAGGAAGCGTCGACAAACTGGTCAGAACTGGACCCGCTTAGATCGTCAAGATGGCTGAATAGGTCGAGTCTCGATACGGCTATGGGCAGGAGCGCCCCCGGAGAACTAGGCCAAAAGGTCTTGTCTAATAGCCTGCACCAGAAAACTGCGCCCAAATAGAAAAGCCTACATAGAAGAAATTATTTTTCGTTAGCGGCCAAGTTGGCCTGTTTGTCGGCATGCGTCGTCATATTTTATCTGAGAAAACTGGGGGCCTCAGGCTTGGTAAGGAGATTAAAAACTGTCTCCAATCGATGTTCGGCGGTGTCAATTGATATTCCAGCAAAGCCGCAATTGATTTACTTCTCCAAACGAGCAAGAAATCCGTTAGATTTAACACACACGGAAAACACGTCACACTGGCACAACGTTCCGAACAAGAAAAGGACGCGATGAGATTGAAGATCGAGAAGGTCACTTCGACACGCGGGGATTACCGACGATAACCAATGACAGGCGACCTGAAGGTGCCTTCATAGCCTATGAAAGTTCTGCGATCACCGCACGCAGGTTTCCCCCCATAGCGATGTAGAGGAGGGGCAACAGGGTCGCCAACTGTGTTGTATCGCCACGATATTTTAGCGCAAGATTTGAATGTAACAAAGGTACGCTGGGACAAGCGTACTGTATCGAAAATCAGAACATATACTATACTCCCCACAGGTATAACAAAAGGGATGTATACCCAACGGCATTATCTAAGGCGAAAATAAAATGTAACAAATCTTGATACCTGGCTTTCACCCAGGAGGCTCGGTTTCGAATCACGGTATCGGAAACACTTCTTTTTAATATTATTATTATTTGCTTTTATTATTCTTTATTACGAAGTCGTCGTAGCCCTGATTATGATGCTTAATCGGGGTTCTTAAGTCCGATGATTCCCGGGCCTAAGACGACTTTTCGGGGCTAACTTTGCCTTTACGGTCTTTTCGATAGATTTTGTTTTGCGGAGTGTTTAAAACGATTTTCTCCTTTAATAGTGCCCTTGTCCCGAAGGGAGCACTGTTATCTCCTCGGGCTTTCATCATTATTTCAGCGAGGTGCCTATGTTGGAAATGAATTATTTTTGATTATAAACAATCTTGTTCGATAGCACCGTAACGTAAGGTGAGGTCATGCGATGATTTATGTTATCTTCTGTTTTTTTTATTTTGTTTTGTTGTCGTTTATTTTATCAAGTTTAGAATTTAGAAAAGTTTATGCATTTTCAATATATCCGTAAAACACGAGCACGTTTGTTTATTTTGTCTATAGTTTGGTAATATGATACGGGTATATGCGTCAGGCAGAGAGATGCAAGGAAAGAAGGAACGAAAGCACTTCAGTCTAGGCGCGGTCCTTGAGGGCGAACGTTTTGGTAAAGTTGCGCTAATTACGCAGACGGGCTCGCGAGTGTTGCAATGACAAGTAATGAAGGGTGATCGCTCTTTATTCGATGAGATCGGAGAGAGGGGATCATCTCACCTGTATACGGCACCTGACTGTATCCGCCTGCTTGCAGAGGCGTGAGTAGTAGATGCCGGGAAAAACAACTAGTTGTAATGCCTGACCAGGTGATTGCAATGTGCTTTCCAAGAAAGGTCATGACTTGGTGTTGACTGGGCTGAGGCCAGTGTAGCAACACTGTGGCAGTCAGTAGCACCAATGATTCTGAGAACGTACGCTCAGAAGGCAAGGTATGCTAATATCCACCTGGGGCTTGTCTTTATGCATGCGAAGTACGAAGATGGACATTCAAGGACACCTTCTCCGTGAATTCGCATCCCAGAAGGGAACTACCTCATCTAGAGTCTCCGCTGGATGGTGCGGGACCGGGAGAGGGCCCCGGTAAGTAAACAAGTCCTATAGTCTTGAGTAGATGCTCATAAATGGTTATTTGTAATTTTGCATGACGTCCTTATCGAATCGAAAAGCGAAGCCCAGATGTTAAGACGTTTACCCTCAGCTCTGCAGTGGACGAGAAAGAGAGAAAGAAAGCGGAAAAGAAAGATCTAACCAAAGGGTGAGTGAATGTTTTTTGTAACTCGGTCCTCTGACATTGTTATTAGTCTGAAATGTTTAACAAAAAAAAACTATCCAACAGTTTTTTATTTATTTTTTATTTAAAACTTCTGCGTTCAAATCAATCACGCGAACGTAACAGCGATTTTTTTATTTAACTATCGAAAGTCTCCATTTCCCAATACCAAAAGGACATTATTATGATTATATTAACAATAAAGCAGTTTATTGGCATCACAAGAGTACATGAAAAACGAAATAAATAAATAGATCAAATGATGAAGTGGGAAGAGCCTAAGGGCGTAATTCTAAGACCAACACCATCACCGATTACGACTACTATTAATCCCAACAAAAAAAATCCGTAAGGATTAGTTTTGGGACCAGAGTTTTCCATATTTTCTTTTTTTTTTAGAGATATCTTTATTAAGGGCGCTAATTTATTGCAACGGCAATTATCAAAAAGAAAAGCAGGAGTTTCCGAAAGTCCAATTTTGAGGCTTGCATAATGGGATATTTACTAAGTCGAAGCGACCGTCAGTTTCAACGATCAGGAAATCCAAGAAATTTAAATTTTATTTGAAAAAGGCCGCAAAACAAAAAACAAAAGACGATCGAATGAGGATGAAATTGAAGTTGCGCGAAGACGTTTCAAAATCAGAACTCGGTTTACAAACGAAAACGTTCCAAGTGTTTGTCTCCAATTTATTTTATACTGTTGCAAAGTGAAGAGAATTTTTTTTTAAAAAAAGGACATAGAACAAAAAAATAAACAAGCCTAGTTAAATAATAGATAAAAATAGAGTCAAAGTAAAAAGAAAAACATCGCCTGATGTCCACGTGTTTATGAGGTTCAAACGGAAAAGACAAAACGGCGGAACTAGGAAGAAATCGAAGGAAAAACGGCCGATTAAGAGAATCATATAAAGAACGAAACGCTGTTTACAAATGAAATTCAAAAGAATCAACAAAAAGCTCGGATTCATAATTTTATTTCTACTTCTTTTTTACAAATTTTCATGTCTCTATCTGGTTTGTCTAAACGTTAGACGAATACTTTCCATCTTCTTTTATCTTTTCTTTCTATTTATTTCTTTTCTTCTTCTTGTTGTTTTTCTACTTGTCTCTTTTCCTCTTCTTGTTTTTCTTTTTGTCCCCTTTCTTCTTCTTCTTGTTTTTCTTTTTGTCCCTTTTCCTCTTCTTGTTGCTTTTTTCCTCACTTTGTTGAAGAAATTTCATTATATCCACTATGCTCAATTGTTCTTCCGTCTTACTAGTTTGTGCTGGTTAGGTTTGGATATATTTTAATGTTTCATCCAAGTCTGTTTTATTTTCGTCTTCTTCTTCCTCTTCTCCTTGTTGTGTTGTGGTTCCTCGTTTTTCATCTACTTCGTCTTCTCTCTTCTGTTTACCTTTTTCTCTTGACATTTTCTCTGTTCTTCCTTTTCTGAACTGCTACTGCTGCTTTCTCCTTCGTTCTTCGACATGTTTTTTTATTTTATTTTTAAAATAAATGTTGATTTTGGGCGCCTTATAAATATGCTACGTTATTCCTTATTGAGAAATTAATTTGTTTATTTTTCAATAACGTATATAACTTTATTAGCAATTAAAATTATGTATAGTCATTCTATAGGCTAATAATTTGGCTTGAGGGCTGGAGTGCCCTATAATGGCATGATGAGGACTCCCCCATTGAGCAATTCTCAATTGTTGTTTCTAGGATCAGATGGCTATCTTCTTGTCAGTCTTCCGTTGGTATGTGATTCTAGTAATGGGTGTAATAGAGCGTTTGTGTGACGCTCCAGCTTGTTGTGGTGTTTTACGCTGTAGTTTTTGATGACGTCCTTGACATAGGACACTTGTAAGTCCTTATGGATGGTTTGATTTGAGACGTACCAGGGTGCGTCAGTGATCATTCTTAGTATTTCTGACTGGCTTCTTTGGATGATGGTTATGTTTGACTTGCTGGCACAACCCCAGTTCTCTATCCCATATGACCAAATTGGTTTGATGATCGTTTTGTAAATGAAAATTTTGCTTGGACTTCCTTCCGATAAGCCAGTATGTTTTTAGATCTATCTGTTTCCTTTTTTTTATAATGTGCTCTTTTCAGGTGTAGGCCCAAGTACTTTGTGCTCGTAGATGTGTAAATTTGTACATTGTTCAGGTTTAAGGTGGGAAACTGTTCTTGTCTGAGGGTGAAGTTGACTTGTACCTACTGATTTTTCTTCGCTAATTTTGATCTTCCACTTTTTTTTATCCAGATTTCTATTAGGTTGAAATGATTTTGTATGTAATCTGTTTGAAGCTTCGATAGGATTCTCGTTCGCAGCTAATATAACTGTGTGGTCAGCGAATGTACCAATGGTTGTACGTATATCACAAAACAGTTGAAGGTGTAATTAGTATTGTTGTTTTAAAAATCAAGTTCAAAAATATTTATTTGCAACAATTAAATAGGTAATCTGTTCAGTGTCTTACGGGTTTCTACTTCAAGTAATATTTATTATCACTTCACCCTGCGTAATTTAATTGATTCGCGTTCATTAAATTATAGTGTCAATAGACACGTTCAAACCCGCGTATTTTGCTTGACTCCACCCCAATTGAACTCCGCTTATATTTATAAACTGTTTAAAAAAAAACTGTAATGCGTCATACAATGATGAATATGGAACAACAATTTTTTGTGACAATGCGATTTTAAATCTTGTTATAAAAAATAATTTTGTAATCCCTCACCCGACATATTCGTGCTTGATCTTAAATGAATCGCCCTGTAATTCTGATTTTAGTTGTCAAATCAAATGAAACCGTACATGTTATTAAATCGGCTAAGTTGGACTTGCTCTTAGTCTGAGAAGTCTGGCTTCGGAGCTGCCTTCAAGGAACTGTTAATCCTCCATGACGTTGTAACATCGGATCTGCTTTTAGACTGGTGTTTGTGTGTGTGTGTCAGTCAGGTGATGGCGATTGCAACTTTTAATCATTCCCCTCACGTTTGTTTTTCTTAACAAAAAATTGTGTTTCAGTAATAGCAACATTTATGTTGAAATCCCTTGGGATCATAACTTTTTTCTTTAATGTGCAAAATTTAATTGATGTACGATGAATCACGAACCAAATTACAATTAATACTTTCAAACTTCAATACTAAAATAATATAGCAATATTTTACATAGTCCACGGTTCGTTAAAAATTTTAATTTGTTATTTAATCCTGACGTGTAGTTTAAACTATATACGAGACCATTATTATTAAAATTATTACCATAATATTTATACGAGGTGTGATTAAAAAAACTTCCGCTTTGATTATTTGAATTTTTTTCTGTAAACGTTCGACTTTCATGGAAATGTCGCCTATATATCTTCCAAATGTACCCTTTAGGAAAGAGAAGAAACGTAATAGTTGCGGGAGATGCCCCAAAATCACTCCGACATTGGAACTTCTAAACAATGGCCCTTCAAACTTGAGTAGTACAGAAGAGACACGATGTAAGAGCATTGTGTATTCGAGTGGAAAACTTAAGATTTCATTATTTACCGGTAGTGACGTCAAATTAAAATCATAAATAGGTACGTATTTTATGTTGGTGGCGAACTATCGAGTATTAATATCACGCCGTGCAAAGAACTTAAAACATTTAAAACTGCCGCGTTTAGCGCTGCTAATACAACCCCCTTAGCATTGTACTACATATAGCGGGGAGGTTAACACAACACACAGCGAGATCCGAAAGGGTCAGTTTTAAAAGAACAGAAGGTATATTCGGCCGTAAAACTAATAAAATGAAAAATACCTGCGGGACGAACAGAACTAAGGAGGGATCGTTATTAGTAACATGACAAATACTTTTCACAGTAACTACTTTAACTTTTCCCAGCCCATCTGAGCTACAAGGAAAATACGACAAAAATCCACATTGCGTCAGATACTCCTCGAACGAATTAAAATTATATGCTACGTTTATTTAAATAATTAAAGAAACAGGTTTTCGAAAATTCAGTTTCACTTTAAAAGTTGGCACGAGCAAAGACATTTTCAAAGTTCGGATACCTCTGGTTCAAATTTCACGTTCTATTGTTACAATGTTTTATCATATACATTTTTACGTTTTATATTTTCTGTAATTATAATAACAGCAGTGTAGGCGATTAAGTTTCTTTTTTAATGTAACAATAAAAAAGTATAATGGAGTCAAACCTGAGACATCCGAGCGGAAGCCTTGAGCCCTTGTCGACTTGATTCTTTAAATCAAATCTAAAAGACGGAATTAAAGTAAAACAAAATCTTCTGAAACGTTTCTCTTTCATTATTTAAATAATAATCACAGATACATGAGATGAATAAGTCAAGTATCAACGTTGAACGAAGAACCTACGATATCCTCGTCGTTAAACAAAACAGAGAGCTCTGAAACGGTTCGGATATAGAATATGGGATGTGAGATGTAGATTGTGTTCTTTTAAGCAAAGTATATCCTCTCTCAGATGATTGGTAGACGCAAACCTCCAGTCACGTGTGAAAATGGACGTCTCTGCCCCTTGCAATACCTGCGGGACGAACAGAACTAAGGAGGGATCGATGTTATAGACGCAAACAAATTTTTGAATGATACCCATTTCATAGATCCAAGGGCCGATTCATAGATAAGGCAGGCCGACGGCATTAACTTAACTACTTCGTAAACTCTCGTAAGGAACAAATGACGAAGTGAAGAAAGAAATTCTTAAACAATAACGGATAAAAAATTAAATAAACGTTGAAGTTTTATGTGATTGTAGTCACGAAAACAAGAAGGCTAGTGATAGGAGGCAGCATTCTTTTTTTAAGAAATGTTACTTGCTACGACTTGCATTGAAACTATTAATCCTTGACCTTGTGACGCGCCAAATAACATAGAAATTCATAATTCATTTGTTTTGATTAAATCTACGTGAACTTATTTCGTCAAAAGGCGTTTCATGTTGGGCGCCAACTTTGTTCACAGCGCACCACTAGATACCGGATGATAGGTACTTGCCAAGAAATTAATTTTCTCTTGAACACCTGCATTGAAACTATTAATCTTTGTCCTTGTAAAACGCTAAATGATATTAAAATACATAATTAATTTATTT
The DNA here is from genome assembly GCA_033060865.1 of Dorcus hopei. Lineage (NCBI taxonomy): Eukaryota > Metazoa > Arthropoda > Insecta > Coleoptera > Lucanidae > Dorcus > Dorcus hopei. The sequence continues at coordinate 12,441,371 of CM065420.1, forward strand.
TGATTAAATCTACGCGAACTTATTTCGTCGAAAGACGTTTCATGTTGGCCGCCAACTTTGTGCACAGCGCACCACTGAGATGCTGGATGATACTTGTCACTTAATTGATTTTCTTCGAACGCCTGCATTAATCCTTGACCTTGTAACGCGCCACATAATATTAAAATTTATAATTCATTTGTTTAATCTACGTAAACTTATTTCGTTAAAAGGGGTTTCATGTCGGGCGCCAACTTTGTGCACAGCGTACCGCTGAGATGCTGGATGATACTTGCCACGAAATTGGTTTTCTTTTGATCACCTGCATTGAAACTATTAATCCTTGACCCTGTAACGTGCCAAATAACATAGAAATTCATAATTCATTTGTTTTGATTAAATCTACGTGAACTTATTTCGTCAAGAGGCGTTTCATGTTGGGCGCCAACTTTGTTAACAGCGCACCACTGAGATACTGGATGATACTGTCACTTAATTGATTTTCTTCGAATATCTGCTTTAATCCTTGACCTTGTAACGCGCCACATAATATTAAAATTCATAATTCATTTGTTTAATCTACGTAAACTTATTTCGTCAAAAGGGGTTTCATGTTGGGCGCCAACTTTGTGCACAGCGCACCACTGAGATACTGGATGAATCTTGCGATGAACCTTGTAACGTGCCGAAGAATATTAAAATTCATAATTCATTTGTTTTGATTAAAATCTACGCAAACTTATTTCATCAAAAGGCGTTTCATAGCGCACCAGTGAGATACTGGATGATACTTGCCACGAAACTGATTTCCTTTTGAGCGCCTGCATTGAAACTATTAATCCTTGATTTAACTTGTAATGCGCCAAATGACATAGAAATTCATAATTCATTTGTTTTGATAAAATCTACGAGAACTTACTTCGTCAAAAGGCGTTTCACGTTGGGCGCCAACTTTTCACAGCGCACTGGGTCATACTTGTACGGTATGGATTTCTTCGAACACCTGCGCTAAAACCATCAATCCTTGACCTTGTGACACGTCAAATGACCTTGAAATTCATAACCACCACTGTGATATCGAATGATACTTGCTGGATGGATGGATTTTCTTTGAAAATCAGGATCGAAGCCACATTGCGACGCGTCAAAATGACACAAATCACTTTTTTGGATTAAATTAACCCCAAAAGGCGTTCCTCGTTGGGCGCCAACTTTGCACAACAATCTATTTTTGACGCTGGACGCCGTAATTTAGTGCTTTTTATATCGCAGCGACCTATTTTAAGCACTGGATGCTGTAACTTCCAATTTTTCCAAGTAATTTAGCGCCTTTAATATCAACCGGGTTGCAATACTCGCACTAGTCGATCTTATTGCAAGATACGTGTAATTATATGTAAGGATGAGGCAACAAGGCAACGCTACGCGACAGTTCGATGTTTATTGATTGGATTATCACACAATTCAATTTTGTTCTAATAAACTTGGACCTACCACCTCAACTTAACCTCGCCGCCAATCCAGTTGTGAAATTGATAGTAGGTATATAAAGTCGTGGGTCTACCAAGCAAAGTTAGGGGTGAAGTGGACCGATAGAACATCAAACGTCTATCTATATATGAGCAAGGCGCAGGAAATATAACCAAAAAGAAATTTGAAGAAGAACAAAAACAATCGATCGCTACCTGTCACGTAAGGGAGTATGGTCTACACTCTACAGTAAGTATAGGTAGGATTGAAAGTAACATGAACGTTGACCACATAGAACGAAAGGTTTTAGAACTTGAGGAAACGACATGTGAATCTATAGATAGGATTAACCCTCAACCCATCAGATGGAGTCTCCGAGACTCTGGTAAAATATGTTGTTCGGGTATTCTTTCAATTATTATATTTATACCGTCGCCCATTTCAGTACCTTTAGGAGAGCTGCTGAGGGAGTGATATGTGTCTTGAAGTCAGTCAGATTGAAGTCACTGACGTGTATAGACGTATTAGAGTCCGAGAGACTCCACCTGATAGTTAACTCGACAATTTTTTGTACTGCCTTGAGTGTTGTTTTTTGTATTTTGAGTGTGCCTTTAGTTTTAAAACATGGCTAATACATCAAAATACTCGCGCCCTTTAACTCAAAAAGTTTAGATAAAAAGTAAAACATGTTTAATTTGATGCTGCTGAATTATATATAGATAGCTTTTTCATGTATTTATACCCCGAAATAAATGTTTAAATCCTACTTTTACATTTTGTTTTCTTATGTTAACAACAAAAAACAATTATAATAACATTAATATTGCTGTTATCACGCCTGCATAAACAATATAGCCCAAGAGTCTGTAGGACTCCTCCTGATAATGTATGTTACTGTTATAGTACCTGATGGCGTAAAGGTTAAAAGCAGCCATGATCTGTTGACCACATCGGTGAAGACCCATCAAACCAAACGAATCGTTCTAGAATTTGAGGAAACGAAAGGTGAATCTATAGGTAGGATTAAAAGCAGCATGATATGTTGACCACATAGGTGAAGACTCATCAAAGCAAACGAACCGTTTTAGAACTTGAGGAAACGAAATGTGAATCGTCGAAATTGATTAGTCAGGTGGAGAAGGCACTCAAAGGCAGCAATAATTAATAACGAATAGCAATTTTGTAATTTGCACAACTGATTTAATTAGGAGCTGGCGCTTTAATTAGTTTAATGAAAGCTCGAAACTACGGTCATTAGCGGAATACGTAACGCAAGGGGATGATGCCCGATCGAAATTCATAATAAGCGGACTGGATTATGGCAGCTACGTAGGAAAACTGAATTACCTCACGCCGGTGACCCCGGAGTAGATTTAACGGAGGGAATAGATCCACCAAGTTTTTCCCAAGTCTCACCCGCGCACGCCGTTTGAATATTAAACGCACGCAGACTAAAGAGTTGCTCTCAACTGCCGCCATACATCATCACTTTATCGTTCTTTAGTGTTTACGCTACCCGCTTGAGAGCTAATTTTCACACTAACAGGTTTCCCAAGAAATACGCGATTGAATTTCCTCGTACCCTCTCGCCCCCCTCCCCCCTTTAAACGTTAAAAAATTCAGTTCCGATCGATTTTCGCAAAACGCACAGAGATAATTCGTGCTGCACATAAAAGGAGAGTGCGATCGCAAAAAAAAAATTGAGAGATACAAATGGGCGTTACTTACTTCAGGTGAATTTGATACGTTAGGGAGTGGGTGGTGCTGATATTGTGGTGGAGGCTAATTTACTCGGAGGCTTAATGGAGCAAGTGGAGACACGTAAATACCGGATCCGGAAGGCTCCGGGTACAACTTGATTTATACTATTCGACCGTTCCCGCTGGGAAGCGCGGTACGACTGTCTGTAAACGTGCTATCGACTACCCTCAAAGGCTAATGCTCAATGCGTCGCGGCGCGCCGCGGTGGCGGATGTGAGAACTGCACCAGTTTACCCTTTTTATAGTTATCACCGGTCATAGAATTCAACTTGACGTGGAATTTGGAGAGTACATTTTTCAAAAACTTGAATATCCCATTTTTCTTTCCCCTTGGATTGATTCCTTTTCGTCGTGTAAACAGAACTCACATACATAAACGCCGGCACGCTTATGGCGCTACTTAGTGATTTATTTATCTTATCAGTAGACAAAGAAAATCCAGAACCTTGCTTAACTTAGATCATTGCGAATTGAGAGTTCTCCTCCGCTTTGTGCGGCTTCCGCCCTTCTAATCCCCCCCCTCTCTCTCTCTCCCCCATCGCAGTCGCTACTTCTTCCCGCAACGCTTTCTACGAAGTGCTCCTTTTCTCTTTCCAATGTCTCTAAATTCGCATGTACATTTGTTAGCTACTCAGCACCCTACTCATCTGTCTTTGCGGTGGTGTTGTATCTGATCTAGCTGGAATTTCAAGTTGTTCTCTGCCTAATGTAACGTATGCCTTCAGAAAATATTGCTTGCGCAAATACCCGTCTGTGGCGCAGCTAGGAGGACCTCGTCACGCATTGTCGCGAGCTTGAATACACTTGCGTCATATATCATATTCTCATCAGTACCTCTTCTTCTTCCAGTTTCTCTCTGATTTGTGCACATACGGTGTTCCAGGGCAGTACGTCAAATATAGTGCGACTTGTCTCCATTTATTTCATCCTAAAGGAGGCGTGGCGTCTTTCTAAACAACACGCCCCCTTTGATTTCGCTATATTTTCGTCCAAGTGTTATCTCAGTAGGTTTGAGGGAATGAAGCAAGTAATCGGTCGTTTTCTCAAAAACCGTGATTACACCTCGATTGCATCGTTACAAGCGATGTCTAGACGTTTTCTAAGATGCCACGCCCCGATTTGCCAATTTACTACGAAGGGGGCAAGGCCCTCTCCTAGATTTCCTGTAATTTCATGCCTCCACGAAACAACGTACTTATGGGGGCGGACGTCATATCTTCCGATTTTCATGTTAATTAATACCATTGAGAGTGGGGGAGTGACATTTGAAAAAAATGAGGCGTGATGTTCCCTCAACCGTCATACTTAAAATGTTCGTCGTTGTCAACTATAGTGTGAGTCTTTTTTGGAGCATATTTTATTGTAACTAAGAGCATGGTGTTTTCTAAGATGCCACGCCCCGATTTGCCAATTTACTATAAAGGGGGCAAGGCCCTCTCCTAGATTTCCTGTAATTTCATGCCTCCACGAAACAACGTACTTATGGGGGCGGGCGTCATATCTTCCGATTTTCATGTTAATTAAATACCATTGAGAGTGGGGGCGTGGCATTTGAAAAAAATGAGGCGTGGTGTTCCCTCAACCGTCATACTTAAAATGTTCGTCGTTGTCAACTATAGTGTGAGTTTTTTTTGGAGCATATTTTATTGTAACTAAGAGCGTGGTGTTTTTTCAAATAACGCGCCCCCTTTCGTTTCTCAAATGTTAATCGGAGAGTTGGGGGGGAATGAAGCAAGTAATAATGGCGTAGGGCGTTTTCTCAAAAGCCGTGGGCTCTTTTGTATTCTTATAGACGACGTCCCAAAATGACACGCCCCAATTTGTCAATTTATTATTAATAGGGCGTGGCTCTCCCACAGACTTCCTCTAATGCCACGCCTCTACGAAAAACGTACTTATGAGGGGGTGGTATTTTCTGTTTCTCATGTTGACTAATATCATTGTTAGTGGGGGCGTGGCGTTTTCGCAAACGCCACGCCTCCATGTGGCATTCCCTCAACGGTCATGCTTAAATTTTCGTCGTTTCCAACGATGACATGGCATTTATCCATTGTGAATTATAGCGTGAGTTTTTCCCGTCTATTTTTTTTGTAAATAAGAGCGTGGCGTTTGTTCAAACAATGTACTCCCTTTCAATTCGTTGAATTTTCGTCCGTTAATCAGAAGGTTGTGGGAAATGAAACAAATAATAAAGGGGCAGTGCGTTTACTCAAAAACCACGGCCTCGATTGCATTGTTATAGACGACGCGCGACGTCTAGGCAATTCCTAAGGTGCCACGCCCCAAAATTTGCCAATTTACTGTGAATAGGGCGTGGTCCTCTAATGCCACGCCTCTATGAACAACGTACATATGAAGGGATGGTATTTTCTGATTGACATGTTGAATAATATCGTTGATAGCGGGGGGGTGTGGAATTTTCTTAAATGCCACGCCTCCACTAACAACGTACTCGTACTCGTAAGCGGTCGGGCGTGGTATTTTCCGACTATCAAGTTGATTAATATCATTATGAGTCGTGGTGATCTCTCAACCGGCATACTTAAAATTTTCCTCGTTGTCAACGAAGGCGTGAATTACATTGCATTGCGTTTTTCTTGTAAATAAGAATACGCCCCTTTCGTTTCCCTGTATTTTCTTCCAGACGTTGATCAAAGCTGCAGGTAACGATGAGGCAGGCGTTTCCTCCAAATGCCACGCCCTCGATGTAGACAGAGGGTTTAACAATGATGCCACGCCCAATCTGCCAATTTACAGTGAAAGGGTCGTGAACAATACGAGAGGGCGTGTCGTCTTTTCTTTCGTCTCCATGAAAATCGCCGTTATAGAGATGTAACACTCTCTCAACTGTCATGCTTCAAATTTTCGTCGTTGCAAACGCAGGCGTGGCATTTCTCCGTTGTTAATTATGGCGTGAGTTTCTCCCATCTATTTTGTGTGGCGTCTTTTCAAACAATGTACCCCCTTTCATTTCGCTGTATTTTCGTCCGTTCTCTTCAGAAGGTTGTGGAGAATGAAACAAGTAATAATGGGGTTATGCGTTTTCTCAAAAACCATGGCCTCGATTGCATTGTTATAAACGACGTCTAGATGCCACGCCCCAAATTTGCCAATTTACTACGAATAGGGCGTGGTCCTCTAATGACACGCCTCTATGAAGGGGTGGTATTTTCTGATTGTCATGTTGAATATCACTGATAGTGGGGGCGTGGAATTTTCTTAAATGCCACGCCTCCATAAACAACGTACTCGTACTCGTAGGCGCTCGGGCGTGGTATTTTCCGACTATCAAGTTGATTAATATCATTATGAGTGTGTGAATTACAGTTGCCTTTTTGTTGTAAGTAAGAACACGCCACACCCCTTTCGTTTCGCTGTTTTTTCTTCCAGACGTTAATCAAAGCTGCAGGTAATGATGAGGCAGGCGCTTCCTCAAAAATGCCACGCCCTCGATAGAGACAAGGCGTTTAACAATATTGCCACGCCAGATCTACCAATTTACAGTGAAAGGGGCGTGGACAATACGCGAGGGCGTGTCGTCTTTTCTAACAATAACGCCCCCTTTCATTTCTCTGCGTTTTCTTCGAGATGTTAGTGAGAAGATTGGGGAACGAAGTAAAAGATATTCTAGACTTAATTGTCACGTTACCAATAGACTATCGGTATACCTACCTCAGTGGTAGGAGACGTAAACATTACGCAGATATTGCAAATGTTGTTAACCACCCCCCAATTTCTTTTCTCCTTTCTGTCCACCACATTTCTTTGTTTAAAACAATATTGCCAGAAAAAAAATATATAAGTAAACAATGATTTCCCGCTATGGTTTCTACTTCGACCTGAGAACTGAACTTACACCAACGTAGACTAGTTGTCACTAGGGATGCTCAAAACAGTTAAGTGAATCGATTCAATTGAATCGATTGTGTGGAATCGATTCAGATGAATCGATTCAATTTAAATACGTAGAATCGATTCGATTCAATACATATATTACCAATTTCTATTCTTGAAATTAAAACTTATGTCGCAGCATCATATTTTATGGTTCCACTGCAGTGTTTACAACGAACAGATTTGCTGTTATCAGAAATAGAATGCTTCCACACTTCACTTGTTTAGGAGGCATTGTTTTACACTCACACTCAAATACAAAATACTGTCAACGGTATTACTGGAGTAATGGTCAAAGGAATTTCTGTAATTTGAAGTGTTTTGTTTTATCCCGCGGACTTTCCCTACCCACGATTTTATCATTTTGAGTTATTGGCTGCCAGTAACATATAGAAGGCATGATGATGAAAAATTGGTTGTATGTTCACACCTTTCCGATTCGATTCTTGAATCGATTCACACCAAATTGAGTCGATTCGATTCTTTCGATGCATTGCTTGTAAAGAATCGATTCAACTATAAATCGATTCGATTCTGAACATCCCTAGTTGTCACCGCTTGTCAATTTTAACGAATGAATTAATTGAGAGTGTAAAAAGTAGTCGTTTCATAATACTTGCGGCGTTTCGCTCAATTTGGGGTTAACGAAGAATATAATACAACATTCACTGTAAGGTAATGTGAGGGCACAAATGAAAACAATGTGCATGTTAAAACGAACGCGATTTTGAAAGTTCGGGAAGTTCGTGAATAACCCTACATTAAATATATTCGGGAGGTCGTTAAGCCCCCGCGTCATAATCGTAACTTCCAACAGGCTTATAAATGTTTCGCAGGGATAAGAATGTAACGGCTTCCTGTGTACACAAGATTAAAATTAATTTACGCGGCGCGATACAAGTCGGAATACAACGTATACAGATAAAGAATGCGCAGTTAACAGAATCTTATTCGAGTTTAACTAACGCCGAAGCCGGGACGAGTCGCATAATGATAACGCGAGGACCCTAGATTATGCGATGTGATTTACTATTATTGGAAACATGTAAATTCCGAGACGGTGGTCCTTGCAGCAGGTGTATGGTATCGATCGTGCTACTGAAACTTTAAAATTCTCCACCGATGTGTACGTGTGCGGCCATGTGTGTGTGTGTATACAATCACGATTCTGCAATCTGGCTTCGAACTCGTTCGCGCAAATAACTCTTCAATTTCGGTCTGTCTACGCACCCAGCACGATCGAAGTATAAAAAGTCCATAACTTGGCCTTTTCCAATTCCATCTCGCCACGTTCGTTGCCTTAGACGAAAAAATGATTGTTTCGTGTGCCAATTGATGATCACGGATCAGAATATTATATTTTGACGTCATCAAGCCCGTGGCGCAGATGCTAAACCCTGAAAGGTGTAAGGAGGTGAAATAAGTGCTCCGTAAAAGTGTAGCACTTAAATGGTCATAAACAATAAAAAATTATTAGAAATTAGTGTTCAGTACCTAATTAATTTATAGTAGATTTTCAGTCAGGAAAAGATTATCGGCTGATATTATTTATTAAACACCTTTTTAACTTGATTAACATTATCGATTGGTCTAATGAAAAAGAAAAAGTGATAAAACCCGGGGCTTATAAATTAAGGTTAATTACCGTAATCAGCTTTATAACTTTTCGACAAAGCATGCAAGAATCCTCATGAATGCGACAAGCGATCGTTATCGGCTTATTTCCCAGGATAAGAGCATTTTGTCCTTCTCTGGGGCCATCAGCGCGTTGATGAGGTAGCGATTCGCCATCTGCGTTCGGTCTTTCATCAGCATTTCGGTCAGACGGTTTATCCCTTTAAACAACCGCACTCAATAGCCTCGCAATTCAATAACGCTAAAAGGGCAATAGTAAAATGTGGGCGTCGCGAATTATCCGTGACGCTGGCGCTGTTATCAAAGGAATGAAGACGTAGAGCTTTTTGCTGACCGAAGAAGACGTGTAGGTAATTTTGAAGGGAAAAAGGGATGAATTTGTCGAAGTGGCAGGTCCCTAATAAATGCTTTTTTCATACTATTCTACCACCAAAGCGGCGCCGCGGTAACTTTGACCACAGGAGGTATATTTCACAAATAGTACACGTGTAAATTAAACTATTAAAATAGTTATCCCTGCTTGTCAATTTTAACATATCTGAACTTGACATAGCTTACTTAAACGTTTGAAGTAACAATAATGCATCATTAGCTGTGGGTATTCAAAATGAAAATCCCATAAGAAAGAGCGTATGGTCTCAGTATGTAAAATACGCGTCTGTCGGTGAAAGTAGTGTAGTTGGTACGCGTGCGTTGGTTGTTTAAACAGCGACGATTTGGTCAGCAGGTGATTGATGTTCGGGTGTAAGATTGCGCAGGGGTTGCAACAAGGTCGGAGAAAGTAAAGTTGCGACGGAGAAGAGAAAGTTGGTTAGTTTTTGTTCATTTTTATTTATTATTGATTACTTTCATTTCTTAGTTTCTTTATTATTTCTCAACGTTTCTCTCTCTCCTAATTTTTGGGATTATGTTCTTAATGTTTTAGCCTTAATGCATGTGCTTTTTCTTTTTCTTTACGTTTTCAAGGCCTGGAATGCATTAAATTAAATTATTCCTCACAGAGAGCGAAAACTACGATAATTGCACAACACACAAGTTACGTCCGACTTGTAACACACTCCGAACAAGAAAGGCCTTCATCAAAGCGAATTGGTGGCAAGTGCGGGTTGCTAGGATACCAAACCGAAAAACCAGTCACGTGATGTGTCACACGGATAAACATGGAGCCGTAAAGATGTAGTGTTAAAACGCAGCTGAACGTTATTATATCGCCACGATATGTTAGCGCGAGATTTGAATGTAACAACCTGATCATCATCCGTTCCTTGTCCCAAATACCTTCTTCTGGTATCACGTGTCGTAGAAGCTGAAAGGGCGTCTGACGCATTTGCAGAATCTTTCGGAATTTCTTCAAGGAAACCATCTTGGAGCTTTCAAAGGTGCTTGAAATTACATCGGGCAGAACAAGAACTACTTTATTGGAAATATTAGGTTTTTTCCACCAGTTCGGGACCGTCGAATTATGACCACCAGCGCCAACAAGTTTGATGTGACAGTTTCGAACTAGTCAGAAATTGCTGATGGAACAAACCTATTTATTAAATTGTGGTCCTTCGAAGAACGCAAAAGCATTGTATATAACACAAACGGATGACACTGAAACTGTTGATACAAGTCTCAATGGGCGAAGACATCTGATAAGATCACCGAACCTCTCTTCCTAATATATTTCTCACCACCAACCTCCTTGAAGTGTCAACGTGGAAAGAAACAATCTACACCTCTTGAAAGAACTGCTTAGAGAAATTAAAAGAAAGAGGTCACTTTGTCTGATACGTACCACATGCATGCTTGTCTCGCGTTATTCAAATTTCTCTACATACTTCAATGGGATAAAACACAAGTCTTGGAAGACTTACAGGACAACAAACGGGGCATTTACTGAACCGATTTGGGGGTTTTTGAATATGCACGCTTGCAAGAGTTACTAGTGAAGAAGGCTACTTTAAAGGGTAAGTTGAAAGTATGGTATTGCAGTGATCTCTTAATACATTTTAATAAAACAATTCGAAACCTTTGTAAGCTTTAAAAACAACATATATATAAGAGGTTTTGAATACTTTCCATTGCTTAGGTTGCTAGTGAAAAAGACCACTTCAAAGGGTAAGTTTTACGACTTACAACGGCGATTTCTTAATACATTTCAATGAAACGATTCAAAACCTTTGCAAGGTTTAAAAACAACATGCAGCAGATCTACTGAAGCTATATGAGAGGTTTTGAATACTCTCTCTTGCTTAGGTCGTCAGCGAAAAGGACTGCTTCAAAGGGTAAGTTGTAAGTATGGTACAACGGCGTTTTCTTAATACATTTCAATGAAACGATTCAAAACCTTTGCAAGGTTTAAAAACAACATACAGCAGATCTACTGAAGCTATATGAGAGGTTTTGAATACTCTCTCTTGCTTAGGTCGTCAGCGAAAAGGACTGCTTCAAAGGGTAAGTTGTAAGTATGGTACAACGGTGTTTTCTTAATACATTTCAATGAAACGATTCAAAACCTTTGCAAGGTTTAAAAACAACATGCAACAGATCTACTGAAGCTATATGAGAGGTTTTGAATACTCTCTCTTGCTTAGGTCGTCAGCGAAAAGGACTGCTTCAAAGGGTAAGTTGTAAGTATGGTACAACAGCGTTTTCTTAATACATTTCAATGAAACGATTCAAAACCTTTGCAAGGATTAAAAACAACATACAGCAGATCTATTGAAGCTATATGAGAGGTTTTGAATACTCTCTCTTGCTTAGGTCGTCAGCGAAAAGGACTGCTTCAAAGGGTAAGTTGTAAGTATGGTACAACGGTGTTTTCTTAATACATTTCAATGAAACGATTCAAAACCTTTGCAAGGTTTAAAAACAACATACAGCAGATCTATTGAAGCTATATGAGAGGTTTTGAATACTCTGTCTTGCTTAGGTCGTCAGCGAAAAGGACTACTTCAAAGGGTAAGTTGTAAGTATGGTACAACGGTGTTTTCTTAATACATTTCAATGAAACGATTCAAAAACTTTGCAAGGTTTAAAAACAACATACAGCAGATCTACCGAAGCTATATGAGAGGTTTTGAATACTCTCTCTTGCTTAGGTCGTCAGCGAAAAGGACTACTTCAAAGGGTAAGTTGTAAGTATGGTACAACGGTGTTTTCTTAATACATTTCAATGAAACTATTCACAACCTTTGCAAGGTTTAAAAACAACATACAGCAGATCTACTGAAGCTATATGAGAGGTTTTGAATACTCTCTCTTGTTTAGGTCGTCAGCGAAAAGGACTACTTCAAAGGGTAAGTTGTAAGTATGGTACAACGGTGTTTTCTTAATACATTTCAATGAAACGATTCAAAACCTTTGAATGGTTTAAAAACAACATGCAACAGGTCTACTGAAGCTATATGAGAGGTTTTGAATACTCTCTCTTGTTTAGGTCGTCAGCGAAAAGGACTACTTCAAAGGGTAAGTTGTAAGTATGGTGCAACGGTGTTTTCTTAATACATTTCAATGAAACGATTCAAAACCTTTGCAAGGTTTAAAAACAACATGCAACAGATCTACTGAAGCTATATGAAAGGTTTTGAATACTCTGTCTTGCTTAGGTCGTCAGCGAAAAGGGTAAGTTGTAAGTATGGTACAACGGCGTTTTCTTAATACATTTTAACGAAACGATTCAAGACCGACGATTTGGAAAACTATGAATACAGTCAAAAACAAAACACAATCGTCCCTTAAACTTCAAGAATAAAATTAAAAACAATTAAGAAATGAAATTTTCTGCTACACTGATGATGTGCTGCAGTATTTTGCACTCTGAAACCTCTAGGTTATTTCTTGAAGAATTTTGGATTCAAATGTCCACGGCACAATTTAAAAGATTAAAAATCCAGTCTGCTTCTTTATATTTGAAAATCTTACGACGTTGAATGCCGCGTCCTTGCAAATTAAAGCGTACATTACATAAATAATTTCTTAATTACAGGGTAAGTGAGCACTATGAATTTTTGATCGAAAAACGAAATGTCAAAGTTGTTCAAAACTTCGACGGCGAATCTAAATGTTTTATCTCAAAGGCTTCCAGTAAATTATTCAAGCGATACGTCATTATCTATGAAAGAAGTTTTGGTTACTTTTTCCGCGGTCGTTAAACTTGTATGGCTACGCCACTTCTCTCGTGCATGTTCGTCGCCCAACTAAAAAAAAAAAAAGAAATCGATGTTAAATTTTCTTTATCACGATGTATGGAAGTAGAAAAAAATCCGAAGGACTGCGCCACGTATTATGTACGATTGAAAACGAAATTGTCTTGAAGCTGTATTTGTAAGAATCTCTCATCAAAATGTGGCGCGAAAAGGAACGCCAATTCATTTTCATTTAAGGCCTTGTGGGTTGATTAGCTCTCAACGCATTAGCCCAAATAATGCTTCGGCTCCGCGCATCCGCTAATAACTGGGAGGAGATCCATTTTCTTTTTGATTCCGCTCCTAACGCAACGCTACGTTATTGCAAGCAAGGGATTCTCCGGTAATTGATCACGCATTCAAAACGCCCTCTCGGGATTGCATGTTTCAGGAAAATGACATTTTAATGGGAGTACAAAATACACATCAGGCCCCGGCATTATACGCTCGGAAAAAGTTCCGACTTATAAGATTTGGCATCCTTATGAAATATTTACGTTTCTAAATTTAGGCGCGCCTAATGTAATTGTTAGCGTTTCCTTGCAACAACGACAGGTTTTATAAATCGCCGAAAGTTTCTTACTTTTCGTGACGCGTATTTAGATTTTTTTTTGCTATCCGCCCCCTTTTATGTGTGCGGATACTTTTACACGATAAATTACATGTTTTACAAACATCTGATCATTTGAATAATGTGAACGAATGCGTTATCATTTGTCATATTCTAATTTTTCTTGTTAACTGTGGTAATGTTGAGTTTAGTGCAAATTATGGGGGATATCTGACATGCAATAACATCAACAAGTTTTTTTTTATAGCTGAATACGTTGTATATTGATCTCGTATCTAACGTGCTTTTCTGACAACGCTTCCATTGTTTCGCTGTTACGTAACTGTCGAGGTTAATCGCTGGATAGCTAATGGACGGATAGCTCAGCTAGTCGGTCTTTTTCTAACATCCGAGCGAAGCATCTGCTAGCTACTTGCGAACGCTGGGGGAAATCATCGAAGTTAAAAACTCTACTTGGAAATATGCCCAGCTCAGTGGAGACGGGCTGGGCTATAAATAGATTGTCGGTAGCTTGTAAAGAGGGCGCCACCTAGCGTAAAATTAACCAAGTCAAACTCATGGTATCGCTAGGACTACTCGCGGTGTCGAAAGTAATTGAAATTCCCACATGTTTATACCCACATAACATGTACAATTGATGGTTCGCGTATATAGTGATAAAATTGACAGTCACCCTATATCGTAATAAAAAATATAACAACGCGAAATTAAACGCGTAATCACCGGCTAGGATATCCCGTTTGGTTTACAAGATAAACACAAAACGTTGTTCTCGAAACAATAACGATAGCTCGCAAACAAATCTATCTTAAAAATTCAGAAGGAACCAGACACCTTCGTCAGGCAAAAACGTACTCGGAGATACAAATAAGTACCCAAAATTAACATGCACGAAAGACTACGTAAAACATACGATAAAATTTCAACAATACCCAGACGCTCTTCACCAATTCTACATTCTGTTCGGTCTCGGAAGGGGGTGCATCCCTCGGAGCGTGCCTCGGCAGGGCTCCTACTCGGCCAACACGATGTCGTAGTAGAAAGGCTCTCGAGATCCGATGGTATCAACAGCAAAACTCGTTCGGAAGGAGCCAAACGACCCCACAACTCGAGCAAGGGGGTGATACTAAGCCTCGAAACTTGCCCGACACAATGTGCTAACGAGAGAAACATATATATAAGAGAAATTCGATAACGAGAAGGAAGCTTTTCATTTTTTTGTCTTGAGAGGTTTGGAGAAATCTTCAAGAGACATCCCGAATGGATACCCAAGTCCAGGACGTGTTGGATGTAGCCTTTCTGAAGGTCTCCATCACGAGCGCCTACCTCTCTGCGGCTGCTAACTTCTGGAATCCGCCTTTCGACATACCATCAGAAGTTTCGCACTGTCCGGTGTTCGTTTCTAGGTCTCCTTGTGTCAGCATCTGCTAACTTCTGCTTCCATGCAGTACCAACAGGTGTCGTTCGGTGACTTCCCGATCCTGTTCAGGTAACTGGCGAATACGCTGTGTCCTGTAAAAGCTTGTGTGATGTAGTAGTTTACGTCTCCGTGCTTCCTACTACACCACCTGTCTATGTCCGTCCTTAATGAAGGTCTTGGTCCACCCATGGTAAGAATCCCAGCTTTCCTTCCATTTCTTCATCACGGTAGTTGTTGTTTGGGTTTGCGTTGTTAACTCTGTTGTCTTGTTTGCGAGGTACTGCTGTCTCCGCTCCTCTACCTTCAACTTTATAGGTGGAATCGCCGCTATAGCCAAAACCGCCTGTGTGGCTACGGTTTTGTATGCGGAGGTGATACGGATCACCATTTTCCTAGTTATGGCCTCCAGCAGTCCCTCGTAGTGTTTGTATTTCATAGCCGATGACCAAATTGGCGCCGCATACATAATGACAGATAAAGCTACGCCTGCCAGGATTTTCCTTTTCTTTGGCCTTGGTCCTCCGATGTTCGGCATGAGCCTTACTAGCCCTATTTGGGTTTTGCTAGCTTTTTCGCAGGTTTTCTTAACATGGGTGGTCATCCTAAGTCCTCTCTCCAGGTGTACTCCGAGGTATTTCATGGAAGTAATCTCTACGTCTTGTATTCCTAATGTCAAGGTCTTCAGAGATCTGGGTCCTGCTAATATAATCATTTCCATTTTTGTCGTTGCTAGCTCTAGGTCGTGCTCCTCCAGTCAGCCAACGATCTTCATCATGGCAAGCTGGGCGCGCCCTTCCAGAAGCGTCGTGGTTTTGGCAGTGACAATTACGGCCAGATCGACCGCGTAAGCTATCGTCGTCACCCCTTGGTCCATGTCCTGCTGCAGTATTCCGTCATACAGGGTGTTCCAGATGGTCGGTCCAAGGACAGATCCCTGAGGGACGCCGCACGACATTCGTACTTCTTCCCCTGATGGAATGAGAAAGACCAGGTCTTGTGTCAGCTCGACCATAGGTTTGCTGATGCCAGCTCTGTTGAGGGCCTTTATGATGTGTTGCCACGAGGCAGAATGTCTGTGCTGGTATGCCACTTCTTTAGTTTTGTGCACGATGTCACTTACCTTCATAAGCCGGTTCTGAACCCAAACTGGTTGTCGCTCAGTGCGTTCTTGTTGTCCAACTCCTCCACTAGTCGCTGCTTGACGATTGTTTCCAACAGTTTCGCTGCAACGTCGAGAAGGCAGATTGGTGGGTACGCAGGCGCGTCGTTTGCGGCCTTTTTGGGTTTTTCTATGAGCACCAGCTTTGCCCTCTTCCAGATGGTTGGTAAGTTCCTTTTAGTCAGGCACTCAGTTATCACCCGCTCGAAGGGTTCTTTGTTGGATTCTGCTATTACCTTCACGGCTTCGGGGGATATGTTGTCGGAGCCCGGGGATTTCTTTTTTTTTTTTAATTTTCGAAATCGCCAGGTCCAGTTCTTCAGTCGTGATTGGCCTTACCTGTGATGTTTTGTCTTAGGTAGCTTGCCAACTTATCTCGGGTTTCTTGGGGAAAAGTATCTCGAATTGTTTCGCCATGCTTGTTCGGTGGCCTGAGTCTGAGTTTTTTGGTAACGATCTGGTAGCCCTTTCCCCAGGGCTCGTCTTTTCTTTCTTTATCTCCCGCTTAAGCTCTGTTTTAGCGGCCTTATACCTTTGCGTTATGACAATGATGTGTCTTCTGTCAGTTCTTCTGCTGTTCGCACGGATTAGGGCTGTTCTGCTCGTTATGTAGTCCCTCCTCATGTTGCCAATAGGCCGGGCGTCGTCGAGTTCTTCCTCTCCTACGCAGATGTTTGTCGCAAGTTTCTGTCATTTTCCTGACCAGTTCTTCGGAAGTAGGCTGTACCTCGTTTAAGTGTAGTTTGCTGCCTTCGGCCAGAAGTTTCAGCCTACACTCGTTGACCTGCCATCCCGCGTTCGCGTGGGGCTCCGGTTCTGTTCGTCTGCCGGTGGTTACCGTGTAGGTCATGAGCAGGTGGTGGCTCATGCTTTCCATTTCCTCTTCGATAGTCCAGTTTTGAATGCTGCTGCGAGAAGCAAGCTGATTCGAATAATACTTACCGCAAGGTCAATTGGGTCAAACGAAGAGAACACGTGGTGTGTCGGTTCACGGGAAACGCATAATTTAACCGCTTCCAACGCTTTGGAAACGGACTCCTGCGAGTATTTATTTTACAAACGACACCAAAATCCCCTTACCTAAGGGCGGTCTCAACTTCAAAGTATCAACACGAGAAACGTAACAAAATATTCAACCGTCGCGTCGTCTGCAAAGCGTGCTCGTGGATTGTTTCAAAAATGGACGTCGAACGATGGCCAGCCACCACTTCTAACGTACGGTAATTTTTGTGCGAAGATTACAGTGTTCCCAACTGTTATAAAAGATTACCAGTCAAAACGTTGGTGATCAACCGAATCCGAAAATGGACAAAAAGTTTTTCGCAAAAATCTAAGAAAAATAGACGTAAAGCGGTTTAGACCGAAACAACTTTCCACAGATTGCATAAGCTCTCCTGTTCGAACTTTCTAAACTGAACCCTATAAATACTCGGTAAATTCATTTTGTCAGTTTGTCAGAGGGAAGGTTCCTCTTCTTCTAATCTAGTGTAATGTGAATCATGTAAGTCTATTACTTTTATTGTATTTGTATTATTGCATAGTTTAATCTAGCTACGTCCCTTATTTTTGTTGTGTAAATTATAACGCAGTATTTTAACAAGGACAAAAAAACAGCTTCGATGATAAACAAACAGAATGTTTAAAGGCAATCTGCAGGCTGAATAATGTCCTGGATCGTAAATTGCCTTGTACGCTCAGACGTCTACAACTAATTAATCTTTAATATTACAGCAATACATTAATTTTATACAAAAAGAAACCGATTGACACGAAAACATGTACTTTTTGTGGTAACTTTATTTAATGAAATTTCAGATCGCATGCCAAGATATGAACGTATGCATGTATGAGAGGTGACGGATTGCTTCACACAGATGAAGTTGTATGTATGTACACAAACCTAGTCGGACGTATATAAAAATAAAAAAATAGTCAACAAAAGAAATTGATAAGGTCGTACGTAATAACTTCGCCACGCTATTCTTTTTTCTTTCTCCTTTATTAGATTGGTCAAGGGAAGTTGAAGTCAGATTAATATGAATGTAAATTTTTTCGCGCCGCAGAGGAAACGCAAATCTCAATTTGAAGCGCGTCTCCTGTGTTATTCGAAATGCATTGAAATTGCGGGTTTAAGAGAGCGAGTCTCTAATTTTTTTTAATTAATGTACTATTTCCTTCGGCGTTTAACAACCCATTCGGGAAATAAGTTCTCATGGAAACGTGAGAAAGGCAGGCGGTAAATATTAATTCCTGCCGATCGATTTTATATCAGTGATACTCTGCTGAAATTCCACACCTCTTAAATGGACGAGGAGAAAATATATATTTCCTAATTTTCGAATTTTGCAAACAAATTTCGGACGTTATCAAAGAAAATTGAAACGATACGCTAAAGTTCATGTTGTCCCCCCAAATAAAACACACCAAACTATCCGCAAGTTTTTAACGTTTTTATTGGGTGAGCCCGCTTCGATCTCGATTCTATGCAATTAATGTAAGTAATTGTAAAAACGTACAATGAGTTCGCTTGGCCAGCGAAAGCAACGACGAGGTCGTGGTGCGTCGCCCCCACAAACGGCAAGGGCGACTCTTTTATCGACTACTTTCCTATTTGTAACTGGTTGCAATTTTTTGTCACGTCGTGTGTTCCTTCTTTTGGGTTTGTTCGTTTTTTTTTCTTGTCTTCAGGATCAAGTCTTTTAAGGATAAATGCTTTCATCAACGAATTATATTTCAATACTAAACACTGTTTTAAAGACTTAAAGAAAAATATAATAATTGATACTGTTACGGTAGATTTTTGATTAAGGGACGTAGCCAGACTAAATAATACTCAAGCCTTTAAAAGCGCGCATTAAAGCAGTCATTCACCGAATCGTCCATCGGTGCATGACTCAAACGCGCTAAGCGACCTGTGCATAATGCTGCAACAGTTCCTTCCTTCTTACCTAACTTACCGTGTAACCAGATCTTGAGTGGGAGTTTCACTCATTCTTACCTGACACGGGTGTTTCGTGTAATCCGTCCTCGAGTGGGTGTTTCACGCATGCTTACCTGGCACGGGCGTTTCGTGTATCCTGACCCCGAGTGGGAGTTTCACTCATTCGTACCTGACACGGGTGTCTCGTGTATGCAGACCCAGAGTGGGTGTTTCACTCACTTCTGACCTGTCAATCCGTTCCCCGAAACCAGAACCGAATTTGACCGTAAGACAAACACGGGCGTTTCGTGTATTCCGTCCTTGAGTGGATGTTTCACGCATGCTTACCAGACACGGGCGTTTCGTATATCCTGACCCCGAGTGGGAGTTTCACTCATTCGTACCTGACATGGGTGTCTCGTGTATACAGACCCAGAGTGGGTGTTTCACTCACTTCTGACCTGTCAATCCGTTCCCCGAAACCAGGACCGAATTTGACCGTAAGTCAAACCGTCCGGAAAATAAATATTTCCAGTTATCGTCTAGCGAATAGATATTGCAAGTTTGTAAATATGCAAATACGAACTTATATTGTGTTGTGTTGCTAAGTAATAGACGTGCTTGATTCCGCTGAACCTGGACACCGACGAGCAAACCCGGACTGACGTCGAGGAGTGCAACAATCATCAACACCAGAGAAAGAAGGACGACTCGTTACAACTCTATTTTTCTTGGATTTTTGCCAAGCATAGGCGGACTGTTTCATATCACCTGCGATGTCCTCAAGTGCGGAACATTAAAATTTTACTTCCGGAAGGTTTCTACAATCATACATCACCAAAGAGAATGCAAGATTAAGTTACAGCTTTTTGTTTCTGTCACATCTCCAGACTTCTACTTGTTATCAATTACGAGGGTTTTTTGCAAGGCTCGGGAACTTGATCGTTCACCCAACATAGTCAATGCCACATATTTTTGGTGTTACAGTCCCAAATTGCGAAAAATAGGTTAGCAATTTACGGTCAATTTAGAATTTGTTGTGGCAACCCTCTTAACGGATATTAGGCGTGCGATTATATCGATCGCCACGTGACATGTCCGAATATGGGCATTTTCAATAATAACAGTTTCTGATTGGCTGAAGTTGACGGCATCCGAGCTCATCTGGCGGCTTTGTTCTGACGCTTCATTACTCGTTTAACTTTGGTGATGTCATTACAATTATCGGAGTTTTTGCTAAAAAAAGTTTAGAAGACGTGGTCGGGATTTTCATTAATGCATCGCTAGACGAGATTAGGGAAGATTTCCGCTACCTTGCCAGGGCCTGGTTTTATTAAATTTCAGGTAATGTTGGACAAACAGCGTAACGCCATCTTGTCATTAATTATATTATTTCTTTTTTCAACTCAGACTTTTTCCCTATTTTAATACACCGTTAATTTAACTGATATTTTGGAAGCTGTGCTATCGGAACCCATCATACTCGTCCCGTACATGATCGCTTCGGACCTCGTGCAGAAGACGCACCGGAAGGCGTAAGCGACCTTGACCCACAGGACATATTTTTGATTGCGTAAGTTTAAATGAACTGCTTCGTGACGCTGCGTTGTAAAGAGCGAATTTTCGACAGTTCTTGCGCCTTAATTAGTTGAAGTAAATTGCTGTTGTAGAAATGAAGCGGATTTGATCCGAAATAACGAGTACAGTAATTAAGTAAGTTGTAAACTCGAGTACAACATTTTTGAGTCGTTTTAGATGCAGTGTTATAACCTGTTTGTACTTATGTAATTACTCTATGTCGGAAGCGTTTTTTTTTGTACATTTGGGTCAAAATACTAATAACGTTAAACAGATCATACCTCGTTCAGATAAACACTCGTTCGCTGGTTAGTCCCTTCTAGTTTTCTCTCTCTCTCTTCATTTCGCTTATCGCGCATACGATGCATCGTGAGAAATGGATACACATACAACAAACAATGCGATTTACATCGGATGTCCGAAAATACATCAAATACTACTCATCGGGGGGCCTGCGTGCCCCCACGGAAATCCAACGGTGCATCTAGTAGCAACCATTCCCTCACATTGATAATGGACAGTACGGAAGTTATCCTTGGACATTGACTTCTTATCTTCGCATGCATTAACCCCACATTCACCTGTAATTCGGAAACCCACCCTCCCGATGGATATTAGCATACCTTGCCTCCTAAGCTTACGTTCTTAGGATCAATTGATGTCACTGACCGCGTAAGTGTCAGCACACTCCGTTTCCGATCCAGTGAGCATCATGTCATGTTAGACCTTTCTGCTAATGCTACCACCAGGTCAGGAATACAACCAACTGAATTCCCATTCACAATGAATATGGAATACCAGCTGACTGTCTCGCTGACACCGTGCACTTCATCAGCGGTGCTGACCACTGCGGCAAGTCACACACGGTGCCGTATACTGGTGCACAGTATGACCCCCTGCAATGCCCCGGATCATCGGCATCAGGACGATATTCGCTATATCAGAATAACTCCAACTCATCGATGATCCTCATCCCGCATTGCCAATAACATAAACAGGGTATACCGCGATACTACTTCTGCCAGAACATTGCCTTCTTAGGCCAATACTCTGCAGCCACCCTCTAGGTCACACATCCCGTCATCTCGACGCGTAACACAATTCCTTACGCGCTTTACCGACCGTTCTCAGTCTGCATCACGAGAAGACTGTTATTCCTCTCCTCTTAATATTTTACGTTCCCTCGGCTAGGCTTATCGTCAAAACATAAACAAACATCCCCTGATATACAGATATTTATTAAGCATTTTAAATTACAAGCTAACTCATTTCTTAAAAATAATTTTGGCTACGACATTCTGTGTGTTTGTAATTAAAGTAATAATCATTTTAGCCGTTTCTGTATTTGTGTCACTATCTTCAGCGTACAAGTGATCAACTGGGAACATTGTCAAGGCCAACTTTAGATCAGCTGGGTATTTTGTTCACCCTGGCGCCTACTTTAACATCTTACCTACCCATTCTTCACTGTTGCTAATCGAGGAAAAGCTGATGAAAGATACAGGGGTAATTCACACTAGAGTTTTGTGGTAGCATTGGAGCAACTTCGTTTTATTAAACGTAAAGACGTCCTTAAGCTTTATTGTTTATTTGTTCGCGAATTGTTCACGTACGTTGCCTACCTAACAAGTTTACAAAGTACAAGGAAAAATGATGAAATTAGCGTGTGATATAGGAACAAAACTGAAATCCCTCACCCGCCATTTAATTCCCGTTTATAATCAGATTATAGCGGCGGAGCTTTTCATAATTTCCTTAAGCCCGACTTACATTGTTTAACGTCTTTTGTCCCGGAGAGCACTTACCGGAGAGAAGTTACGAATCTACGGAATTACGACGTAACTGAGTAAACTACCGCACACGACACACTGAATCGTTAATTCAATAACGCGCGTATTAAAGGCGCAAAATCGTAATAATTTCCGCTGCGCGTTATTATCGTCTCGATTATAACTTTCGTTGTTATTGGAATTTTCGAGTATCTAAACGCAATACGCTAAATTAAGGACAAATATTATTTTAGTAAGCGGAACCATCCGGTCTCCGTACTGAGTCAATATTATTACTGAACGTCGTTGCATTAAACTTGCGGAACAATAATAATTAATATTAAACTGAAAGTTAGACGCGGAGGAGTTTAGCGAAACTCGATTTATTTAAATAAACATGACGCTTAAAAAAACATTAGTTAGTTGGCGGCGGCGTTGCACGTGATACGTGTTTAAGCCGATGGATGCAATGAAATGAATCATCTATTACCTACCTGTTTGTGGGAGAGAATTGAAATTTACTTTGTAGAGGCACACACCTTTTGTAACCCCTCTTCAAATATTTATATCACTTAGCTCTTTGTCGGTGCCTACATCATTACGCGAGTCAATGTTTCCTTTGCCGCGCCTAAATAAATCAAATCTGCTTTCATTTAGGAGATTAGAAGGTTCTTCCGATCAAAGCTACGCAAAACCGATATTTTAACAGTCAGACAAAATAATTAAAATGTAAAACCTTTAAAATCAATTTATAAACTAATAGGTCTTAACGAACAAAGTTTGGCGTCATCCCATAACATAACTACCTTTAGTGCCAACTCTTACGATGATAGTCGACAACATTAGTTTAGTGTCATCCCTTACATTGACTATCAATATGTTACGGTCTCAAATCGCGTAGACATAGAATTTATTGTGGCAACCCTGATAACTCGTTCGCCCCGTGACATATCCTAACATGGGCATTACGATAATGATGGCTTTTGATTGGTCGAGGCCGACGGCATCTGCGATCATCTCGCGTCATCCTGTTTGATTTTGTTTTAACGCATCACTTCTCGTTTAACTTTGGTGATGATGTGTCGTTGTAATTACAATTATCGGAGCTTTTGCTTTTGCTCATCGGCTATCGACGTGGTCGGAAATTCTTAGTGCATCGTCAAACGAGTTTGGGGAGATTTTCACAACCCTACCAGAGCCTGGTTTTCCTAAAAGTCAGGCATGACGCCATCTTGTTACTAATTATATTGTTTCTTTTTAACTCAGGCTTTTGTTGGGGATAACTCTTTTGGTACTTCTCGTTTTGGATACCTACTCTTTTAGTACTTGGTTATTTAACCGACATTTTGGAAGTAGTTGATATCGAAACTCACCACTTCGACCCGCGATTTCGTAACGCCGCAATCGAAGATCGCTTCGGACGTCGCGTCGCGTCTTGCAGAATACACACATGGAGACGACCTGGACCTAGTGGACACACTCTTGCTTGCGTGAGTTTAATCAGTACTTATCTCTTATTAATTGTTTCGTGACGCTACGTTGTTAAAGAGCGAATTTTCGACTTGCGCCTTTGATTATGCGATGTAAATTGTTGCAGTAGAAATAAGGCTGATCTGATCTGAAGTATCGAGTGGAGTAAATAAATAAGTTGTACACTTGAATCACTTTGGACTTAGTGTTTCGGCGACCTTCTGTCGCATATTTTGTGACAATTGTAATTAAACTGTGCTTTTGTAATTTTTTTAAATAGGCTTCGACTACAGAGGTCATTAGCCCTACTTCCCGTTAAGCGAAACTTGGGGATATGGCAGATAGAGGACGTCACTGGTAATAAATATCACAGATAAAAAGTATCACTCTGTAAAATGTAAAAAGAACTTGTATAAGATAAAATAAAGATTTTTTTTAATGAATGAATGAATGAATGAATATCGCAGATGACAGACGTCACTATAATGGGTATCACAGGTAAGTATAGAATAGTATGTAGAAAGAAGTTGTATAAAATAATTAAAGCAATATTATTTTAAACTGTTTGTTAATTTGTGGCACTACCCTAAACGCGCAAGTGAATAGAATAGTTTATTTCTCTGGTGGATCTTCACATAGAACCCAGATTCGTCATCCTACCGTTCGTATGCCTTACGAACACCTATAAATTTTACTATTCAAGTGTGGAAGTTGACGTTTTTAAAGTGTCCGTTATCGGACTGAAACAAGACAGACTACAGTGACGCCCCGCCGGGCAACTCGATATCTTCGGCCACTTGGCCCGCTCGCCTGCGATTCTGACACTGTAAGGCATATGAAAATTTAGAAAAACGCTTTAAAACGTCAAAATAGATTTGTTTATGATGTCTGCCCATCCCTCTGGCTTTCGCTTGGCGCCTGCAATTACTGTGTGGCGATATTAGTACATGTGCACGAAAATGACAGATAAAATTACTGGACAGATTTACAACCTGACCGTTCAAAAGAAACAGAGTCCCCGAATTCTTGATCACCCACGTAGAGCCCTGCTGCAAGCCCTGAGGAACATGAACATGGGTTTATAGAAAGCAGACAAGCCATAATCGCTTTTTATTTTTAAAACAAATTATCGGAACGTTTCAGTACTGAAGTATGGAGTGACGTTTGCTCGGACAACTTAAGGTTGGATGTTTTGCTTATGATTTTTCTTATTACGACTCGTGGAGATTATGCGTGGTTGTTAAAGTATGTATTTAAAGTATGTGAACGAAACGCGGACCCCGTAATTCATATTTGCTTTTAAGCTGTAGTGTTTCAAGCACTGCTTGTCCAATCGGTTCATTACTTAATTTGACTCTTACATTTGCTTATGCAAGATTTGAGCTTGTTTATCTTCGTTAAATAAAGACAAGTGTGCGATAATTGGTGACTATTTATTTATCTTAATTACTGTGCTCTCTTGTATTCATTCGTATGAACCTGCCCGTCTCATTGAGTTAGCCGGCATTTGGGATGATCTTAGTTTGCCCTCCCAAAAGCTTGTACGTTCAGGTAGGTATCACTTCGACTGTTTTTAATATTATTTTCAGCCATGGAACACTTTACACACACTTAAATACACTCCCGCTCCTGAGGTCCTGACAAGTCTATGACTTAGGACCCCGTTGGTCAACTACCAGATTAAAAAAAAAAAAATTATATCAAATCAGCCGACCCCTTACGGTGCGCATGTTTGTCCTCTGTCAGTACCTGTAATTTTAAACCCGAATCGGTCTTTTCGCAACTGTAGTACATCGACTGACCCTGTCTTAAGATTACGTCATCAGATTTGATGAATTTTGCTTTCTGAGATTCATAGGTTATTTCTTATAGGATTTTGGTTGTTTTTAAAATCGACTTCCGGCGGCATTACCCGACTATATCGTAATGCTGGTGCACGGTACAACATCATTCCCAACGAGTGTCCAGGTTAACGCCAGCTGATGCCTCCTACGTTTTACCAGATCAAGGTCAACGTGCGCCCTTTTTAAAGTGCCCACTTCTCTCTCTTAGGTATGGAGATAATTTCTTTAATTATACCACAACATGCAGGGCAATGAAAGGAATTATTTTTCCATCCTTATCGACGGAGCTTCGCGCATTTGTCGCGGGGTGTACGTACACCCTCATACTTTTACTGCTTAATATAGGAGCAGTCGTGTTTATATTTTTCATACACCGGTTAAAAATTCCACCCCACGCCACGTCAGGTATAAATTACGTCGCGACCGTTTATAATTTTTCAAATTTAAAACCCAGCGACGGAATAAGTGGCTCGCCCCCCCTATCCCGGCGTGACTTTCGACGCGAGTAAATAATGCCAGCTCATTATTTGCGTTTGGCTTTGTGCTCGTGGCGTGTTTTTGCACGATAAGAAGTTAAAAATTTCCGCAAACACACGTAATGCCGAAATTCGAAGCGCAATCGCAATGCTATTGATAAAACTTTCTGATCCGATTTACCTCCATTCTTTCGTCACGTTGCATTATTCCTCAGGTAGAATTCTAAATTAATAACCGAAAAAGGATGGAGGTAAAATATTATCATCATCTAATATACTATTGATATACCAACATGTATATGAAGATCGTAAAAATCGATCACAATAGATAGATTAAAAAAGCTTAACAAAAGTGACACGTTGTATCAGAAACATGAGAGTTAAAAGCAATTGCCGTTTTACTTTCGATTCACAGTAAATTTAATTTATATTTTATTGCGAGTTAAGTGTATCACATGTTCCAATTCAATACGGTTACAAACTGGCGCGGTTGTATTTACAAAATTGTCAGTTTGTGTAATTCGGGTTAAATGAAATTTTCCGAGAGCTTTCACACCCCGCAAGCGCTTCATTCTTTTTATTGCGAGCTTGCAACCGTTCGGAAATTAATTTAAAAGGTTCGAACGAGCTCCCCGAACGTTAATTTTGCATAAACTTTAATCAGTTATTATTATTATGATACAAATTTCATCGGAAAAGAACCAACTTTAAATATTATTATTATAACCGGTCGAAGCCCGTCCAAAAACAACAACATTTTTATGCAAATTCCTACGTTTCGGTTATTATCGGCTAGTGAAGATTAATAAAAGGCGCGTTTTCGAACAAGCTAATTTCCATCCGGGAGGGATCCAGTTAAAATATTTTCAGGGAAAACATATTTCAGACTGGCGAAACAAAATCGCCTCCGAATGTGTTCGATTTAGTCGGAATAAAGCAGCTTACCGGAATCTCCTGTAATTTATGCGATCCACTTGTATTCGCTATATCAAAACGGTAAACTCCAACAGGTTTTTTGTGAATTCGATTAATTCCGACGATTTGCGATACTAATAATCGTAGGTATTTCAAAATCAATGGTGCTCTTTTTAATTGTACACAGTGACGTATTACGTAAGCTTCAACTTGAATCACCATTATTTTTGACAACCTTAAAGACTCCACTCTGCTCTGACGCTTCTCAAGTCATCTTGTATCCTTCTAAAATACGTCAATTTTCTAATTATTTTAAAAGCACATCTGCATTAGTTCGATTTTTTATATAATGTTACAGTTCATTTTTCATTTCTGTTCTGAATACCCCCTGTATATGCATTGCCACCGTCCAGCCTTCATTTCTGTTCCGAACATGCCCTGTATATGCGAAATTCGACGTGTCGGATTATTCCCTGGACCGCGTCGTTGTACACATTGCAGTCAGTGTAGGAATACCCGTATTTCGCCGGCGTAATTTTTCTTAAACTTTCGTTTTAGCATATTTCCATTAACAGGACCTTCATTTATTTAAACAAATTCATTTTATATACGTAATCCATCCTTATTTGAGTTCAAAATCGCGTGTATGTGAGGAATTGAACGAATTATAACGAAGTTCTACTTCTGGACGCGTATTATGCGTGATCTTTGCCCTTTCAGCCGATTGGTTCCCACTGTTACTAAGAAAGTTCCCCGGAGGTAAAATTAGAAGGTGTCTCGCTTGTTTATAATCGTTCCTTGTTTGTCAAACGAGAAATGTTGCGCCATTGTCAGAACGAAACTTGCCGTCTCTTGGGTCACACTTTCTTTTCGTTAAATATTTTTATTTGTGCGTGCCATTACATCGAAGGGATGTTAGTGCATATCTACGGCTAATTGCCGACTCTGATTAGACCCAGTTGTGAGACAGGAAAAACCGCGTGTTCCGTGGTTGTCCCAGCTTCGGTGACAGACCGAGGTAAGTTCTATACGCAGCAACTCTCGGTTTGACTTTTGTGTTCGTTTTATTTCATTGCTTATAGGCTTTTATTGTGAGTTTCTAGCAAGAGCTATCGGTAATCCTAGACTTTAATCTTGGACCTTTATCAAGAGTTATTTCTCGTTGGGTATTGGTTTCCACCAAGAGTCTACGGCAGTTGAATTCGATCCGGTTTGTACAGGTGCATCGCGAATTACGGCGTTGGAAGTTCCCTCCCTCGCCCCTCTACGCGGAAGCCGGCACACTACAAAGCGTCGCTGCGGCATTTCCGCAAAGACACCGACAAACGAATCGGACATCAAAGGAATAAAGGTCGGAGCGTTATAGTTTCTTTTCTTAGTTTTGAGCGATATTTCGCGGATTTAGTTTTTGACCCATTACTTTGATTTTGCCGCAATTAAACTTGCAACTTATTGCGCAACCGCTGGTGTAATTTAAAGATGATATAAGTAGACGAGCGTTGACGCGTGCAAATAACCGGAGGTTGCATTCTTTTATATTCTGTTGCATTAGTTACGATTTGAATCATTTTAATATAGTTTAATGCGAAGTTCGGATCCGACCAAGTCGAATTTGTTGTAAACTTTTGTGTTCCCCATATATTATTTATTTGTGTATATTCTTTTTATGATTGTTGTTTGTGACTAAGTAAATTGACGTGTTCTGGATGTAACGGGTTTTCTTAATTTTCACCTTGTCCCCCCTTTCAAAAAATTAAGTGGCGCCTATTTTCTTATGGGTTTTGGCCTTCGCGGTTTGGATTTGAACCCTCCCGTCCCACTGAAGCTGGCTGGCAACATTGGAGTAAAGTTTCGCTCCAATGTAAAACTTCTGCCTATCTACGCAGGTAGGTAGCAATAAGTGCTTTCTGGGGGCCACCCCAAATGCAATAATTTTGCACAATTTTGAAATTTCATGAAATTCCATTCTCGAGTACATTATTGAGGCCATTGCTGCACGTAAGAAAAGACTAAAGACTTGTTCTGAGCCTTCTCCAGTCACTTTGTACCCATCTAAGACACGCCTGAAGTTTCTTGGAGCTTCTGAATACTTTTTCTAATTATTTTAAAAACACTTTTTCTAATTATTTTAAAAGCACTTGCGTTAAAATTTTTTATACAAGTGCTTTGAAGTTCCAATGTATTCTGAGACAACTTGGGGCTACCCCAAATAGCTTTTTAAGTTTCTGGTGCAACAACTTTGAGATTTACGAAGTGTCATTCTGAGATACATTTTTGAGGCTATGTAAGAAAAGACTAAAGATTTGCTCTGAGGCTTCTCAAGTCATCTTGTACCCTTCTAAAATACGTCAAAGTCTTCTCTAGCTTCTAGAGACCTCTTCTAATTATTTTAAAAGTTAATTCGATTTTATAAAGTTTTTGGATTTTTTTCTTCTTTAAAAGTGTAGAGTGCTTTGAAGTTTCGAGTATATTTTGAAGCAACTTGGGGCCGCCCCAAGTAGGCTTTAGTTTTTCAAGCTTCCGGGGCAACCACTTTGCACAATTTCGTACCATTTTTGAGGCCATTGTGGCATATAAGAAAAGGTCTGAGGCTTCTCGAGCCATCTTGCGTCCTTCTAGAACACGCCCAAAGTTTTCTGGAGCGCTCGACTCCTTTTCTAATCACTTTCGAAAGACTGTTTTTATGCGCTTTCAAGAATATTCTGAGGCAACTTGAGGCCACTTAGAATACGCTTCAGCGTTTCGAGCTTTCTAGTGCACGCTATGGGGCAATTTTTAGGGATAATTTTGAGGATTTATAAGACACATTTTCCAGGCTATTGTCGCACATAAGAGAAGGCTAAAGACTTGCTCGGAGGTTTCTCAAGTCATATTGCGTCCTTCTAGAACACGCCTAAAGTCTTCTGGAACGCTCAACTTCTTTTACTTTCGATTTGGAGACATTTTGAGGCCACTCAGAGTAGGCTTTATCGTTTAGACCTTTCTAGTGCACGTCCTGGGGCAACTTTTTAAGGTCAATTAAAGGTGAACCCCATTTTCAGACACATTTTCGAAGCACATAAAGAAACGCTAAATACTTGCCTTGAGGCTTCTCAAGTAGGTAGTCATCTTGCGTCCAACCAAAGTCTTCTAGGGCGCTCGATTCCGTTTCTAATTATTTTACTTGAAGTTTTTATGCAAGTGCTTTAAAGACTACTTAGCTTTCGTGCTTTCTAGGGCAATTTTGAGATTTTATTAACCTCATCTTCAAACACATTTTCGCGGCTATTGCCGCACATAAGAAAATGCTAATGTGACGTCATTGTCCCACCAATAGCACTCAGATATAATTTAGAGAAAAAATATGAAATACACTCGAAGCCGTCATTTCAACGCATTACGTCATTGTGACGTCAGTGTTGGCAATGACGTATTACCTTCCGATTTTCTTTTCTTTCTTTTTTCATGTTTTCTCTCAATCTTTTCTTCTAGATGATGTTCATTCGGAAACTTATTTATTTACTGACAAAATGAAATGGACTTGTGAATAATAGTTTGGGACACTACGGTGATGAGTCTGCAGGTCACAGAAACCACCCCGTAAAAAAATTCTTAAATTCATTCCATGAGTGTTCGAGTGCTTCTCCTTTCTTCCTTGTAAACTATTGACTTTTCCAACGACGTTTCTCCAATCTTCCTGCTCGCCTTCTTCCCATTGGATTGCTGTTCTTTGCTGCTTTTATAATTTCTTCCAACCTTCCATTGTTTTACTGAATCGAATTGACAGATTATCGTATCCTCATTGTCGAGTTTGTTCTAATTACGTTCACCATTCAGTCCTCCTCCTACCTTGTCAATTGATAGACTGTTCCCCACTCTGTTACTGAATTGATTTGACAAAATCCTCCGTCTATCCTTTGTTGTGTCTTATTACTTTAACCATTTTGTTTTTCTTCCTATTTTGTAGACTTGGCTGCTTTGTTCTCTCTCCCTCTGGTGAATATCTATCTTGTTCCATACTGTGTTGGTTTCATAATTCCCACAAGCCAGTTGTTTCTTGCTGGTTTCATCAATCCAAGCGTTCTCTTTTCCTCTTGTATCCTTTCAATTGGGCTATTCCGTCCGTTAGCTTCGACCGCGTCAGCTTCTATTCTCTTTGTCTGGTTTGTTCTTCCCCTTGGCAAGATTTCTCTTTTCCTCTTATATCCTCTTTTTCCCTCATATCCTCTTAATTTCACCCAATTAGCTTCCAGTCCATTAGTTTCAGCTTGTTTCTCTATTCTCTTCGTCTGGTTTGTTCTTTCCTCTGGGAGGGATTATATGGTTTTTGTATTCTACCTCCTATTCTACCTAGCTTACTGTTTCGTACTTTTTCCAAACTAACCCTTTTCTTGTTCTCTTAGATCGTCTTAATTGGGATATCCGCCCTGCTACTTTACTCTATCCTTTTTCCCATTGACAAGTTGGCTTTAGCTATCGCACTGTTACCAGTCTGTCTCCCTCTGCTTTATCAATTGATATATTGTTAGTCATTAGCCAATAGTCGTGACTTGTTACTTTTGCCACTTTGGTTTTTTTTTCTTTCTTGACAACTTAGCTGCTATGTTCTTTTCGTCTGGTCGTAGCTATTTCGTTCTTTCCACTGGGAAAGATTGTCGTGTGATATTTGTTTCAGTATTCGACTTGCCATTGGCATGTCGTCTCTGTTGTTCTCGCCAGTCAAAGCCATTTCTGCCCCATTTCTGGTTGGACAGGTTCCTCTCTTTCTATTGCATCTCGTTGTTGGCTCCTTGCTTTCTCTTCTTTCTATTACTGAACCAATTGGGTTGGATTGTGATGTGGGCCATTCACCAGTTGCCTCTTGCTACAGTTACTATTCAACTTCTTCTTCTTCTTCCTTCTTGTTAGTATACGTCTCTAATCAATAATAATCATAATTATTAATTAAGGCTAATATGACGTCATTATCCCACCAACAGCACTCGGACATAATTTAGAGAAAAAATATGAAATGCACTCGAAGCCGTCATTTCAACGTATAACGTCACTGTGACGTCAGTGTTGGCAATGACGTATTACTAATTCACTTCTCATAAAACAAACTACCTTTATTGGATGATAGACTTTATTAACATTGCCTTATCGCAACTTAATACTTAAGACGATATAAGTATTGTTCTAGCACGAACATTACGCGTAGAGTTTTGTTTGAAGTCAGAGATTTTGAACTTCTGCCTCTTGGATCCTTTTGATCATTTCTCCTCAACGTCGTCCGGCCGTTTCAGTATGAACAGAGGGGTTTTTGGTCATCGCCAGATTAGTACCCGTAGACCTGCGCTAGTGTATGAAAGAATAGGGGCATTTGGAACGAAGAAAAAAGAGTGAGCTTTGGTATTGGGACTGTTCCCCGGCTGTGCCGTGTTTTTGGTGCACGGTACCACATCATCCCTGACGAGTGTCCAGGCTGACGCCAACAGATATTCCACAGTAAACCCCTGCCAAACGTGCGCTGCTACATTTTATTAACACTCGGAGTCTTTCTCTTCGTGAGGTTTTTGTACCTATCACACGTATTCACGTTTTAAACATTCCATGTTTTTGCACAGAGTGGCGGTCGTAAATTTAAACATGGAAAAGAAACGAATTAATTAATAGATTTGTACGATCGACTGAATTACTGCGTATTTTAAATATAATCGGCTTTGTTCAATATGCATGAGATATTGAAATTCCACACGGCGGCGCGGGCGGATAGATAAAATGCAAATGATTGCGTAAATAATATTTGGCGATACGCTGCGCCGAATTGTTTAGTGCACAAATGAAAAGTGAAATGTTTTAAATTGCAAAAACCGAATGAACCTGCGGTATAAAAAAAAATGCACAATGTTTATCTGTAAATGTACAAACGCAAATGATGCGTGCACCCGAATCGTACCGGTACTAGTGCGATAAACCCCAATTAAAAATTATGTTTTAAAATAAAAGGGCATTTAATATTTTTCGAATGAGGCTATATGTCATATGTCAGTGCGTGACGCACGGCATGTGCTCGGGGCGCGGGGGGACGGGGGGAGGTTTCAATAACTTGCGTCGCTTCTTTCTTCGGGAAGGGACGTGATTTTCTATTGCACGTTTTGCTGCCATAACTGGAACGTGACGTAACGCCGCTGCTGATACAAGCAAGTTTAAATTTCGAAGCCCCCAGTCAATACCCCAGTTGCTTGGCCAACATCTGGCCGCCGCTGGGTTTAAAATAAGCTCTCGCGCGAAATATGTGATGGGCCTTATGGATAAGATATAAAAGTTTACTTTTAGGAGAACCGATTCTGCTGAACACTCTCTCGATAAATTATAATTGATTTATGTTGCGAGAAAGTGTACATCGTCGGTTTTTTACTTGAAACGAAGCCTTTATCTTAATCTGAAATTATTCTTGAAGTTGCAAGCGTGTAAGCATTAAAATTGTGATTGTGTGTTTTATTATCAAAATCACGCTCGAACAATGATAATAATTTCATTATCTCATTGAAGATGCAATAAAAATTCGATGCGTTGACTACTAATTGGATTTTAATACTTAATCAAACATTATTTATGTTTTCGAAGAAGCATCCCTCGTTGTGTACACCTGGGAAATAGGAAGCCCGGAATGAACGACGCATGTATTTAAATTTTAGATCCGGAATATGCGGAGTAGTGCTGTGTACAATTTATTTTAATCTGCATACGAAAATGGATTCCGCTGTCGACTTTTCCAGATCCGTTCGCATAAGCAGGCGGATTTTTCGCCGACGGAACAGAAACAATATTATGTAAATATGCGGTGGCGGAAGCGAAACGGAATGCCCACCCTCACGTAATTATTACGCGACTTTTCGCTAAATTGAAAGTCAAGCGACTAAACCGATGACAAATTAAAGCCAAGGATTTGGGCCCTGGCCCTCGTTTTATTCCGAGTGAGCTTTGTTGTTGTATTTCAGACGCGCGGAAAAAGTTGCCTTTGTATCTATCCAGCCGGATTACATTTCCAGAAAGAACGAAATTTATCCACGGGACTTATTATTTTTAACCCCCTTCATGCTAAAAGGACGGATTAATTTCGTATAATGAAATACACATTTTGAAATAATTGAAGATTTCTAAGATTTCAATAAGAAAACAAAGATACCACCGTTGCACGTTGCTACCTACCTGAAGGACAGCAAATTGAAGTACAATTTAAGTTCTCCAACACACTCGGCTAAACTCTTGGAGATGGGTATTGTAACGCGCCCCGCTAATTACTACTATTAATCAATACTTACAAGTAAACATACAAGTAATTTACATAAGTAAATAATAAATATGGGTCAACGGAATTCCAACTGAGATTTATGACCGGCCAGCTCTTTTACCTGCGTGGCGCTCACCTCTAACAGTTCCAACCCCCAGATGTTATTACTTGGTGAGTGACCCTACGGAATGCCCTGCGCTGAAGCTACTTTCGATATTATATGATTATGACACAATTATCGAATGTAGATGACCTACGTTGTGGTTTCCCAGATTCTTTGTTTGGTGCGATAGTACAATTAGCCTTAGCAAGGAAATAGGCAAGTTGATAATAAAACGCAACAATTAAAATTTAAGTAATTATTTATTGTAATAATTAATTTGATCGGGCAAAAAACTCCGTTTCTCCTCTTCTGTCGAATCAGAGAAATTGAGCGTAAAAAACCCGGATGGTTTGAAATCAAATACAATCAAAGTGGGCGGTAGACGTATTTAGTTTGAGAACCTATGGTTTAGAACGACGTCATCATACCTCATCATACCCTTCAGCAAGGGCATACTACGAGGACGATCGCCAAGCAGCTCTTACTCCGCGGAACTCCGTGAAACGTTCGGAATAAATGGGGGTGGGGGGGACCAATTAAGAATATTTAAAAAAGAAAACCTACATAAAAGAGAACACGAATTGCGAACCGAGGACAGTGTTGCCAGATTAGGTGATTTATCGCAAATTGGGCGATTTTGAGATATAATTTGCGTGTCATTTTTTGTAAGAATCGCAAACCGCAAATTGGGCGATATTTAAAAATGAAAGTAGCGCTTTTTAACCACAACTCATATCAAGTCACTTTTTCTTTTGCTCTCAATGATTCTAAATTGTTGCTAAACGAAGCCGCCAGATGGCTCTGATATTCTTAACGCAATGTCGAGTAGATGACCAAAGTTTTTGGATTTCCCTTAAAAAAAAAGGTAGTTCTAAGATAAGCCGCCAAATTTCTGAATGCAGGTGCCTCTCCAAAATCCGTCGGTTTTCTTTTGTTTTCCGCCGAGGGCGCCTTACGTACCTATCGTGAGATTTAAAAACGTCAATTCGACGATGACGTTTTCGAATTTCCCCTTCGAAAACTAGTTCTAAATAAAGTCGCTAGGTGGCTCTGATTTTTAGACACAATGTCTCGCTCTAAATTCCATCGTTTATTTATTTATGTATTTGTGTTTGTGCAAAAATATCAACAATCAAATCTACTCCAGAATCATTTGAAGCTCTTCAAGCTTCAGTTCTTCGTCTCCATCGGTTCAAATGTTATCGAGTTTCCCGACAACTAATGGACCAACTAAGAGACTTCTCCGTTTCCTGTGCAATTTACTATTGATCAACTAATAGATGCATTAATCAACTAATAAATCTAGTTGACTTAATAAACTGGCTAATAGTTATTAGACGAATAACTGTCATGAAATTCAGAAAAATCAAGTTATTCGTCGAATAAGCTTAATACGAGATGGATATCTCGACCCTTAATGAACTTATCTACAAGTCTATAGGTCTACCGGTTGACTTATTTATAAGCAAATTATTTGCTAATTTGATTGCCAACTAACAAATCTGTTACTTGTTTTTCCAACTAACTGATAGACCTGTCAGCAAAGAGTAGGTGTTATTCAAGAGACGATATTCCGTGTCGACACGTTTGATCTTTGCCGAGTAGTTTAGCTGACCTCAAACCAGTTGTCCCTTTAAACTGGCGTAGGCGAATTACGGCGGAAACGAACAGCAAATGGCGTTGGCATGACACATGGTGTGGCAAACAGTTTTCACCGATCAGATTAACGCAGACACAATTTTCGATAGCATACGAAAGGACATTTAAATTGGCGTAAATGTTTTCTCTTTTCTAATTTGCACCCTTTGTTCAAGTGTCTTCTCTTATATAAGCTATCTACTCTTAACTGTTAGTATCACATTTACAAGCAAATTATTAACTAACTCGATTGCAAACTAATAAATCAACGATCGTTTTCATTCAATATTGTTAAGTTCTATAACAATATTCCGCAAAGATTAAAAAATGTCTCAATCGCTGCATTCAGACATCAGCAGCTACTTCTCTGAAGCAGCTGATCCGGATCCTTTTGGTCAATTTTAATACATTCAAAAAAAAAATTCGTTACTTATCCTTCCAATTAACTAACGAACCTATTATTTGTTCAGTAAATTATTGACCAACTAATAAGACTATCAGTTGACTTGTCTACGAACGCGAAGACCTTTCAGTTGGCTTTACTGCCAGCTAATTTGTCCTTCCAAATAACTAATAGACCCATTCAGTTCTTCTGTGAATTATTAACTGCTTAATAGTTCTAGTTGACTTGTCTACGAACGAGAAAGTCTATTGGTCGGCTTAGTTATAAGAAAATTATTTACTAACTTGACTGATCTATTAGTTGACTTGCTTGCAAACGGACAGATTTACTGTTTGGCTCATTTATTAAGCAAACCATTTACTTTTGCTACTTCTGACCAGTTTATTGTATAGAGCAAACATGGGATGACCTGAGACGCTTTCCAATTGCACAAACGAGCTACTCGGAGCTGTTCAAAGTGCAATTAGAATGCATTTGAGCAGCTCCGGAGTAGTTTCCGAGTAGCACCGAGTAGCTCGTCTGTGCAATTGGAAAGCGCCTTTTCTAAACCGATTATTGATGTTTAACGGATGACAGTTGTCGAACAGTTGTCTAACGTGACTTATTAGCGCTTTCGTTTGCTGCATTTATACACACTCAGGTATCTTCATCTTGCATTTAATGTATGAGATTAAAACAAGCTGAACTGAACTGAACTCTAAGTACGCCATAGCGAAGCAAACGAATGCACTGAACGTCAAATGACATTTCGCTTTGCTTTGATCTAATTCAAGACCTGCTTCATAAGATTTGATAAGATTATGAAAAATTCAAAGGCTTCTTTTCAATTGAACACCTGTAGTTGAATCGATCTGTGTTGAATTAATTAAACCCCGCATAAAACTGTATTCGAAAGTCTTGATAGGAGTGTTGGCGCTTTTGGGCGATTTTTCACTCAAGAGTTTGCGCCTTGCGTTTTAAAAATCTGGCAACACTGACCGAGGACCGTCGCACGACGTAACGCTAAAAACATACCTGCCGTAGATACAACGGAACAAGCTTGGAGAAGCCTCGAAGAAGGCTTGAGTTTTCAATTGCAATCAAATTCACATCCAAGCCATAAGCCCGTTTACTTTTCACTTCAAAACAACCTCGTTTAATGAGAAGTTTGAACAAATCGAGAGTAACCCTCAGTACGGTCTGATTGCAAACAAGTAGTCACATCGATTGAAAGGAATTTACATCGGAGCGTCGTTTTAACGCCAACGGTTCGCGGGAAGGGGGAGAAGTCTATTGGTCAAAGACAAACTTGTAATGTATCCTACTCTCGATATGGGACATCTCATTATAAAAGAATAGGGTTTCCCAGGCTTGTATAACGTCGTTCTAACGCGAATTTTCCAGACCAGTCCAAGTTACGTCGTCGTAGTTACACTTTCGTCAATATACAGAGTGACTCGAAAGATAGAAAATAAATTTAATAAAATTTTCACCCCTAACGTCAGATACACAGTTTTAACTCGCTTTACTCTATTTTTCTCACTCCTACTTACTTAGATGTATATACAACTCACTCTCTCAGGAGCGCTTGGTGCAAAACGTGTATCTTCACGCGGAAGTATTAAAATTGCGCTCACTTTAAATTTATTGGAATTCGTAAATAAAATAGTTATGCCCGGCTTGTCAAATTTTATGTATTAACTCCGATTCGAAGAGGAACGAGCGTATTTTATTCGGTATACAAAATGGAAGAACAATGTCACGGATATGATAAATCCGCCGCGTCCTTTCTCTTGAATCAGGAAACCGTTGTGCAAATATTGATAACCTGCAATGGCGCACAATTTTAATTATCGCGGACGGTAATAAAAATAACGGGCGTAATATATTTCGGCCGCCGGTTTTTCCACCGGGAATTCGGCAAACAAGTACAAATCAATAAAATTCCGGGGGTTGTAAAATTAATTAAGCCGACGCTGTATAGGTATTTGTGCTGTTCGCATTTTTCAAGTGTCACACAGGGGTCGCTATCTCGCACCGCGAAGGACGGGCGGACGGACGCTCGAAGTCGGATAAAAAAAGACCTAAAGGGCTTTATTGCACTTCCGACTAGCAGCCCGCGGATCTATTTCAAATCGTACGAATATGAAGAATAAACACAGTCGATATATTGCACCGGGATATTGGTTGCTTTTTTTTATATCACTAATAAGTCTCGAATAAAATTGCTCCGCACGAGATCAATGAAAACACAAACCGTACAATTCAACCACCCTACAGAAATTTCAAATTAAAAGAGATAAGTGCAAACAAATTTATAGCAGGTGATTGGACCGAGAAATTTGTTTATATCTTTTGCGAGCGTATTTTTAAAATAACGTTGATATTGTAACTAGGAATAAGAAAACTAGCAAAGATGTACAGCTGAAAATCAATCGAGCGTAACGTAAACATAAGACGATAACATAAACATAAGAATGACTCACTTGCAATTATGTAACGTATGACTCACCCGCAGTGCAAAAAGATGCACCTGCACATATTACAGCGATGATTCATTCGCGGGCTGTGCGCAAAATCTTATGACTCATCTACGGGCACAGATCTAATGCAGGGCCGTGTGCACAAATGTCAAGGCATTAATTGACGTCACGAAACCCCTATAAAAAGGCGACAAATCGAACGTTAGCGCATAATTAGAACAGTTCTAGCCAGTGTCAACTAGTCTAATTGTCCGTAAGTGCCCCAGATACAATGTGAGTAATTGTACTTGTAATTAGTTGTAAATTATTGTTAATAAATGTATTGTTATATTAAGCTACGACCCTCATTTCATGTTACTTAATTCAGCATACAAGAACCTGTATGCATCTTGACTGTTTAAATTAGCATATTGTTACGGTAATAATTTAAGTATGTACCTACATACATATAGCAAATGTAATTTGTCGGGTGGTTTCGATTGGTATACCTTCTTGATTTTAAATTGTTTGTTTGTGAATATTTTGAGAGGAAGTAATTAATTCCATCCTCATGCAATGATTATAAAAAAAAAAATATCCACCCTCTCGACCTATTTTTAATACGCCGCCTCTACTCGAACCCCCCTGAGTAATTGTTTAGGCATGCAATAATTCGCGGAGTTTTATTTTCGCCGTGCGGCGCGGCGCTCGAAAACTTCCCTTGCATTTCAAATATATCCTTAGCGCCGCTGCCGGTACTCATATGTGGGAAATATATTCGCGGAGCGAATAATTTTCGAATGTGTGCACACATAAAACTACTTTATGCTTGTCAAATTAAATGGAGATAAATTCGCCCGCAGTTTGTTACGGAAATCGTGTAAGCTAAGTGCACAGTTTCTGGAGCTGAACGTTGTTTGCATTGCTGTTTCTTTTAAGGCATACACTCAAAAAGCGAGCAGCTTTTGGGGTGCGGTGAATAAAATTCAAAGGTATCGACGGAATTGCGCTGAATACCACATTTCAGATTCTACGAGTACAATCCAAACATATGCAAAAAAAACAAGGATTACTAAAGTAAACCGCCGTAACATTTGGTGAAGGCGTAAAGATATAGATCCTAGAGTTTAGGGCGAGAACGTCCCGGCGAGTGTTTGCGTAAGCCTTATCATTATTATGTATAACATTGTAGGTACATTTCTCTCGTGGAGAGTGTACTGTAGATACTCCCCCATATACGCAACTCATTAACAGATCGGCCGACTCAACGAAATGCAAATGAAATTAATACAGCGCACCCCATTTTACTACTAACGTGTTCCGTAGAGCCAATCAGGGGTACCAATCGCACCGTTTTCGATTGTGATTAACTTCGGGAGCCCTGCTCGTACATCACACGGGATAATGTGGTAGGCTTCATTGTGCGCGCTCTTGGTTTCAGAGGCATTACACTCACTGACTCCATGAACTTTCTTATCGATTCAAAATTGTTGCCGGTTAGTTCTGAAATACGTGCTTTACCGGAATTCGAACTAAAAATGTATCAGCTGCCGTTTTAAAAAGTAGAACGAACGTTGTGTTTCGTTGTCCTTTCGCATCCGTTAGTTATTCTGTAAAATCAACTTACTTCCATTCATTTCGTAAACAAAGTTCCAATTAGCCCGCAGGTTAAATTCCTTTTTAATAAAGAAACTTGCGTTTAAAGAAAAGTTTCTTTGGTACAGGGATGGGGTAAGTCCATCTATGTTGGCAGTTTATAAATAGCAGGTAAAAAACTGCTACCTGCTTTTTATTTGTATTAAAAAAAAGGTCCCCAACATCTCCGTTTTCGAAATTCGCGCGCAGAACGCCCAAGACCCCTCTCACTTCACATGCATCTCCCCAGATTCCGCGCGGGCCGAGTCTCGAACTCCCTGCGCCTTGCACTTAGGCAACTTCTCTATCGTATTGCGCGCGTCGCCACAAACCTTGCGACTCATCACCGCCAGCGCGTAGCAAGAGTCACAGCAATCAAGAACCAACACATGCTTGGGTTAAACTTTTCAAGATAGTAGTTGAAAACCAGCAGGTTTGGTTGGGGGGGGGGGGTAGATCCAGCATAACGAGTACGCTGACGCGTACGGCTGGTACAGATTTGGAAAGGACTTGCCTGCAACGGGGTGGGGGGGGTGACATGAATTGAGATTTCAGTCCCATCAATTCGAAAACCTGGCTTTTATCTGGAAGGTCTAAAACCCAAATGTTCCCTCGGTGACGAAGACCAATACGATTGCCCGGGGATCCGTTTCTAATAGGTCGAGAACTTTCCGGAGTAGTTATTGAGTATTAACCTGTTTGAGTGGGGTTAATGCTTTCACCCCATCAGGTTATTACAGTGTATTTTTCCGTTAAAAGTAAAATGTTCCAAGATGGCCGACGTAACGCCAGCCCGACCTCACGTCGCCTATTATTATCGATTTTTCAAAGGAATTTTGCGATTGGTCCTTATGGATCAGGTGACCCTCATTCCGCCCTGTGCTTTGCACATCTGCGCAGGCTCAAGTACAATCGCGCCAATAATTTTGCTAAGCGCGTCTTGTCGTGGGCTCTTCCAGCCATTTTGTGAATTCATCAGACTGGAATGTTTGGTTGAATGTTGAACGGAAAGTGTTCTGAAAGAGGCACTCTACGCAAATCAAAACATTCTTCTGTGCTTTCCGAAGCCTGACCACCACAAATTTATCAGGCACTTATTACAAGCGAATTTTGTGTGTAGTTTAGGTTGTAACGTTGGTTTTCGTTCTTTCATTATTTAGGCTTTTACTTGGGGCCAAACTTGAGCTGAGTTATTTTGGTGCCACTGTACGAAGCTCTTGTGACACCGACGAGATTCACTCCGGTCATTCGAACTTGACTCCGACAACTTGATGCTTGGTATCGTCGACGAAAGAGGGAGACACTACACACGGACACGGGGACGCAGAATGACGTATTGACGCTGCTCCTAGACCTTGATACCCGTTCGTCTTCCTCGGCACTAGACCATCTGGTGCGAAGACAGTTTAGATGTCTCAAGGTCGGATCTTTTGAGTTATTTCTACCAATTTAATTTGTCGCGTTGGAGCCATTCATTCGACGCGTGGTGATAGATTTAATCAGTTTGGTTTGTAATTTATAGAAATGGAAAAGCAGGCCCGTTACTTCGTAGTAAACTTTAACCTTTGAATTACTCAAAATATTTGTTTTCTTTTGCAACCGTTTGACGGATTATCCATTCAGCTCAATTTCTGCAATAAAGACAAGTGTGTAATAACTGGTTGGTGACTTTATTGGGACACCCTGTCTGTCCCATTGAGTTAGCCGGCGTTTGGGACGAACTTAATTTGTCCTCTCATAAGCTTGTAGCCTTCAGGTGGTGACAGACAGACAGACAGACAGCCCCCTAATCTACCCTAAAACGCAACGAGCGGCACCTGAGCGAGTTAGCCCTTCTTCAGCTCGGGCCCCGACCAGAGCCATCGGATTGAGATACGCCCAATCAACACGCAGGGCGGCCCACCTTTCGGTGGCTGACACTATAAAGAGTCGTCCTGCTACCAGACTGGTTCGGGGTTGCACGCCCCTAGCCCCTTCTGGTCAAGGGAGACCTATCTAATCTCTACTAGCTAACCAGGCTAGTGCCGGAACTGAGATCCGCAGTTCACACGTCGGGAGGGGGTGGGCATCATCCCTAGCCCTAGCATGCGGGACATCAACCACTGCCCCCGTGAGTCCAGCCCAGTCGACCGGTGGAGGTCCCCTCTGCTCGCTCCACTCCAGAGGAGGGGAGGGTATCCTCCGGGCTAACCGGTCCCCACGGTACCAGTTTGCTTCACTGGTGGGAAGTTCGGCCACGACCGAACAAGTCGGCCGAGTCCTACAGATTAGGTTACGTGCAACCCAACTCGGGACGGTGGGCTCGTCACACCCATAGGAACTCTATCATACGTCCACAATGGTCACCTACGGCCGAAGCCGTTGGATCCACGCTTTAGTAAGCAGGGTAACCCCCCTGCCGGGAGGTAGCAAGGTGAGCTGAAAAATGTATCTTGAACTGTTACAGTTCAATTTCCAGTAAACGCAATACGTTCCCAAGATGATCGCTTTCACGACGCCGCGCCGCTGGCCACGTCGTTCGTTAGTATCGATTTTTCTAAAGGATTTTACGATTGGCCAATTGGTGACCCCCTCCGGCTTCTGTTTTGGGTACCCGCGCAGAATCGAGTAGTACATTGTCAGACGCATTGCTTTGTTTTTGGCTTGTGGTAAATTTGTTACCTTTCACTTTAAGTGGTGTGCATTTGTGAGTAAGGATGGAAAATGGAACCGTAACCGTTTCACGGTTACCGTGCATCTAAGCGGAAAAGAACCGGTCCAACGAACCGAATCCACGTTACTTTTCCATCCCTGCGTGTGAGGAAAGCCGAACGGAAATTTAATCCGTGATCTGGGAAGAAGCACTCTACGCGTAATACAATTGCTTTTCGCAGCCTAACTTCTGCGAGAGAATGTGTTGGTACCGGTCTCCTCGTACTGTTTTGGACTGGGCCAGACCCCTCTGGCGCGATACAAATCATCATCACCACCTATACTTATCAGGATTGATTCCGCCCCCATTGAACGTGGAATCCCTCGCCGCGAGACTCAAACGATTTTAACACATGACCACAACTTTCTTTATTTATAAATTAATTGAACTTAATGCGTGTAATATTTATTTTTTATTAAACCCGTATATTTTACTTCCTAGTAAGTAGCTACGTTGCCCAACGCTATAAATTTACTGTTGATTCAGTGTCAACTATTCGTGCATCGCTTGTAAGCGACATGGTTTTCCACAACAAATAATGGTTACAAGCCACGGTCCGATCTATTTACGACGGCGTGCCTGTGCGTAACCGAGCTGAAACCCCCAGTTTGAATACTAGTGGGTTCGCTTTTTATACCGTATCACATCCGTACCGGGGCGACCAGTTTCATTTCTCTTTTGTTTTAGTTTGGAAAGACATAAACTTTCACTAACTATCTACATACATGTATACAGGTATCTTCCAAAATAAAATAAAATGGCGAGTATTATAAAGGGCCAATGAATTTCGGCAGGGAAGTCAGGATGAAACATTTATTTCCGATCACTACCCAACGCGGCATATATATAATTTCGTGTGCCGGATGTTCCCTTCTCCGGGTATATTAATGAATCCCGTGCATATTTTATGAAGTTAAAGGAGAGACTTGTGTACACACGTAAAATTTCCGAACGTTCGCGCCGTGCATTAAATGTTTGCTCAAATAATACTCTGTTTTTCGGAGACCGCCGATATTTACGCGCAAACATTTAATGTTAACATTGTTTGCGCAAACATTTATAAAATTCAGTTCATCCGATGCGTATTTAAATTTATTTTCAAGTGCCCCAG
The DNA here is from genome assembly GCA_033060865.1 of Dorcus hopei. Lineage (NCBI taxonomy): Eukaryota > Metazoa > Arthropoda > Insecta > Coleoptera > Lucanidae > Dorcus > Dorcus hopei. The sequence goes on from CM065420.1 coordinate 12,485,682, forward strand.
TTAAAATTTGCAATGTTAATTACGAAACCGGGCGCGCGTGCTCATCATCACGTTAATAATACAACAGAATTTACATTGTATCTAAATATAGGGGTTGTATTTATATACATTGCTTATGTACACGTTCCTTCTTGCCATACATATGCGTGATGCACTTTCTTTATTATATTCCATAACCAAAAGGGTCTAGTACAACCTTCTAAATGTGTGCCCGTAACCGCCGAAACCATCAACTATCATTGCCTACCCATACAGGTTTTTACGACCATCACCAAGAGGAGTCTACACGTACAGTGTTGTGGGTTCTAGGGGTTGCAAATACTTATAAATAAAATATAGAAGCTAGTCTGCTTAGTTCAGAAGTAATATATCATCATCCCCTTCGAAGATGTTCTCAGCAGAGCGCCGCATAAAAAAGGCAAAATTTCAATGAAATTATCATTTGAAGTTTGCGAATGCAGACCAGAACATAATTAAAATGGATTAAGCCTCAGCCTTATTTGCAATTTTATTAAATAGCATAGTAATGACTTCATTACAATGGGTTAACTAAGAGCGCAAGCATTTGATAATCAACGTCGACGACGTCGGAGACGACGGTAACTCCGGCGACGGCAGACCGAGAGACTACACGCCAAAACACACGGAATTCGATAACTACCGACCGAATCGACTAATGAATTACGTTTCGCAAGTGATTTAATTAGCGCGCGCACGTTTAACAAAACAAGTAAGTTCGAGCTACACGTGCATCAGGTTTCTTTGCTCGTTACACTCGCAGACGTTTGCGCGAAATGGTTTTCGCCTGCTCTGAAATTAATTAATCGAATTTCGCCAGATAAAACGGGTAAGCTTAATTAGATCGGCTTTATATTGTATGTCTTCAAATTAAGTTACACTTCGATCTCATACCTAATTACGGAAATGCCGTGGAAAAGGTGGGAGGGTGGCTTTACGATCAAATTATATTCATCACACTTTAATCTGTTCAAACCAAAAACTGCCGCCAGCCGTGTCTCCCCCAGAAGCTACGGACTGGAGCAGTTAGGGTCCTTTTCTAATACCCTTACCTGCGTTCCAATGTTAACATCCAATATTTTGTCCGAGAGATCTACGACCTTGAAGGCTCTGTGTATTAAAAAGACTCATTTAGCTTCAAGCTCAGTAACAGAAATGAAATTCGTTGGAGACACTTGAAAGTATCTCTATAGACAGACCTTATACGACAGGAGAACCAAAAACAAACAATTAAAGTAGTGAAACTTAGCAGGGGTCCAATACAATCAGCTCAAGATGAAAAAGTTCTCGACTGAACCATTCAAGCTCTACTTTGAAAAGATATCATAAAGGAGAAAAGTCCTGTACTTGAGAAAGGCTTTTTTAGAGTCAAGAGGAAGCAGAAAAGTTAGGAATGGAAATCAATCTACGTTAGGTCCAATACGATTCGTTGGAGGCAGCAACGTATCTCCATGGACGAAGACCTTATACGAGAGTAAAAAGCTCTACTAGAACCAAGAACAAATAATTAAGAATAATGATGAGAGTTCGCAGGGGTCTACCTTAGGACCAATACAACGAGTTCGAGATGAAAAGGGTCCGTATTTTCAAGGATAAAGGCCTTTTTTGAAGCGAGCGAAAGCAGTAATTGCGCTAGGACCTATACAATTAGTTCGTCTTGATCGAGCCGTCCAAACCGAATTAAAAACGTTTGGAAGAGGATGAGTACGCTCTAAGTGAAGGATAAAGGCGAGGCTATGTAATTGACATGACGCGAGTGAATTCACAGGACTCTAGATTAGAATTCCATTCAACCGCCAAAACTATATGTGGACGTGATTTTATGAGGACCGTCAAAAACTAGAGCCAAACTTTTGGGCGAGAAGGGAGAAGACCTCCATACCTTAGGGACAATATTCTTCGTTTGAATTATGTACTTCAAGGTCATCGTTTATGTAACGGACAGGGGTCTTGCCCTTTTTTTTAATTTTTGGTAATCTTTATTTTCGTTATTCGCACCGCTGCCACCAACTTGTAACGCACGGGAGTTGAAAAACCAAATTTATTTTCTAATATTTTTTAATTATTTCGTTCGTATGAAACGAATACTGCAGGCGAAATAAAAAAAAACAGTTTCGAATAGAAGTTATAAAATAAATTTAATACTCTGAGCGAATTGTGTTCATTTTTAGTTTACGGATTTACCGCATGTAAACGATGTTTTATTTTCAGTCACGAAACCTCCGAACCGAATAAAATCCTGCGAGGCGGATTCATTTTTCCAGTCGTTCGAATCTATGTACCTGGCACAGAGATGGGAAGGAGACTTAATAAGCATGACAATCGGATATTATTAACTACGGTAATTTGAAAAGTTTAAATATCTTCAATCATTCATTAGTTTGACGTTTATATTATTTCGGAAGGTCATGCTAAGTTCTGCTGCTCGATTGCTGAAATCCGCACGTAAAATAACAGTCTTTATTTGGATGGGTTTCGTGTTTAATATAAAACACCGTCAATTTTATCAAAAAACATTTTTGCTCTTTTACATTTTTATAAAGTTAAATCCGATTTTAGATTTACGATAGCCCGATGCACATGGACCACATGGTTATGGGCCCAGGCGCGTGGTATCGCTTACTTATCAAGTAAAAAAAATATCTAACTTGCAGTAAATACGGGATGTGACGTTAACGCCTTCCCGTAATTCCATTATCCACATCGACCCCTTTACAAGTATCTACAAACTTCGTTATACATGAGAGGGGGCGAGCGCGAGCTTTTCTTGTCTATTCACATGCATAATTCCTTATTACTCAAGTGTTCATTGTAAGTGTACGTGGAAGGGTGAAATCCACTACACTGCCGGAATAATCCACGCGCATAAAGTATGTAAACTAATTAGATTCCCTAAAGGCTTGAAAAGAGGGTTAATTACACGTACTGGTTTTAATGGCTAGATAAACTTAAGTTGCAGACAGTTTAATTAATAAACTTATCTACACCTATGTCAAGTAGATACGTTCCGGCGATGGCAATCAAATGAGATCGAGCTTTCTCCGCGACGACGAGAAAGAATTCCTGCATCCGCGATACAAATTTAAACAGGAAAATCATTCTCAACGTCTGCGATATAATTAATGGTGGCGTATTAATTAATGCGAAAGCGCCCCATTGCCTTATTCCGGGGAACTTTTAATGGCATACTAGAAAGTTTTCAAAGAGGATTTTATTCGTTATTGTAACGTGCACACCGTTTTATCAGCCAGTGTTGTGAAATTTGTGTCTGTCGGCTCCTTCATTTTTCATTTCGGCCGAATCAACTTTTATATTTTTCTCTTATCTCTCCGGGGGAAGTATTTTTTGCTTAAATAAAATATTAAAGTTATCAAGCTATAATAAAAAGGGGAATTAATTTACCGAAAGGATAGCGTACACTACAAAAATAGCTCCAAAATCCATTTGGCGATGTTTTACGTTTTATTACGAACCGACCGCCGCCCGACGTAGCTCTAAAACATACCTGCCATACATTCATAGCTTGGAGAAACTTAAAAGAAAGCCTAGGGCTCGCCGCAACCAATTAACATCCGGGCAACATACCCGTCTCCTTTTGCACTCCAAAACAAACACCGTTTAATGAAAAATGTACTCGAAGCGAAAGTAATCCTTAGTTTGGCGACGTTTTACACCATGACTTCGATTTTCCTTTTTTTTACTTTCGGTAATTTTTATTTTCGTTATTCCCACCGCTGCCACAAATGCGTAACGAACGGGGATTGAAAAGTAACCTCTACTTTTTAAGGTTAACTATTACACAAGGACAACTTTTTTCTCGAAATGCCGCGATGAGAGTGAGAAAAAGATTTTGACTTTAATTAATAAGCAACATTTTCCTACTTTTTTTCGGTAATCTTTATTTTCGTTATCCTACCGCTGCCACCAATTTATAACGGATGGGGGTTGAAAAGTAATTATCAAGGAAAATAGTGTCACGCTAAGGTCCTTCACCACGTCGCGCTAAGCCTCCACTATGTCGCGACGGTGTGTCCTTAGCCTTTGGGTTGATTGGGGTGCGTAAGTTTATCAGAGGGTAGAGCAATGATTTACAAAATTAATACCTCTTTATTTACGTAAATGATTAATTTGGTTGAGGGTGGTTTGTCCGTGAAACTTGTGGTGCGGTCCTGGGTCGTTCGCGGCGACTGGGGTTGTTGATTCGACTAAGACGGAGCAGCGGGCGACGTTTCCTTAGCCGGGAAGACTGCCGAAGTTCAAGGCCGGTCCGCGACTTGCGTGGTTGGTCTCAATGTTCCTTGGCTGGAGCACGACACGTCCTTGCTCAGTCTACGGGGTTATCGGGTTGGAACAGCGGCGGCCAGTGCAGAACTACGGTGATGTCTTCTCTCGGCAGCTGGCGGGGGAGATGGTCCTCGTACTTCTTTAGGACGAACGGCAATGTTGTCGGCGACAGTGATAGATGATGGGGCTGCAGCAATGCTGATGCTGGGGTGGCGACGACGATGAAGCGGGCGGCGGCGTCGGCGTTGTTGAGCGCTGGCGGCGGCAATGTTGGCGTCCTCTCGTTGGTTGGCCCTAGTGCCCCCTGAGTCGGTCCGGTGGAAAACGACTGCCTTTAAATACACGTTTTATGCCTAGTCACGCATTGCATTTTTTCATCACCTGCTTTGTGTCCGTTTGCGTCATTCGTATACGCGCGTATAAGCACGTGGCCTCGTTTGTAATAAATTCCGCTGATGTCTTATTATGAAATATGATTCTTTACGTTACGTTGTATTAGTTACCTCCTTATTGTGCTTACATTTCGACACGGTCGCAATTTACCCTCAATTTCACAAGTTCGCGTTTAAATACGTTTTATGTTTTTTATTCGCGGAACACAGAAAACAACCCCCTCGTGGTTTTTAGAAAATTCCCACTCGTGACATTACTTTCCCTGAGGTGGAACCTCTTAAAGTGTCTGATAAGGGCATCTTAGAGGAGTTAGCGGAAAATCGATAGAACCAATGTTTTATTTTTCCAAGGATGGAACAACTTGAAGTCGTTTGACACACCAAGAAGGATGTCTTAGCGGCGCCAACGCATGTGTTGATGTCAGCTTCCATTGCAACATTAAAACGCCATACAATTTCTTGTGATGAAGTGTTTATTAACGATGTAAGAAGTCCTTTGATGCACGTGGCCCCGTTTGAAATAAATTCCGCTGATGTGTTATTATGAAATGTGAACATTTACGTATCAGTTACCTCCTTATTGTGTTTACATTTCAACACGGTCGTAAGCTGCCCTCAATTACACAAGTCCGCGTACAAATACTTTTTATGATTTATAGAAAAAAAACCCTTGTGGTTTTTAGAAAATTCCCCCTCGTGACAATAGTTTCAAGGATTCGTCAGGATAACTTACAACTGTAGTGCATTTTCTGTAGTGCGTCGGTTAGTGCATTTTCATTTGAATTCTCGAATAAATCATCTTTGATTATTTATCAGGGAAATACCATATCTTCGTGAAAGGAACGTTATTATTAATGATGTTTAGTCAAAGCGCCGCGCCGTCCGTCCGTAGGTACTTTTGCGTCGCAGATAAAATATGATCGCATGAATATAAATTTTCCGGCGCTGACTTATTTTTATTCCGGCGCATCGACGACATCTAATAAATCCGGCAGGCAACTGCCTAGGTTTCGACGTTTATTTCGTTTCACACGCGCAGATTTAACGACGGGGCACCCCCCCGCCGGCCGTCTGCTCGAATAAGAACGCCGGCGTTTCCTGTTTTCCGGCGAATGTGAACCGTTCATCTGTCTTTCTAAGTAACCCGACGTTCCGCTTGAATTTTAAACGCGCGGTAACGTGGATGTCCGGATTACGTTTAATCTGACTTTCAAGGAATGAAACACGTTTTCATTCCTGAGAATTGTGTGTGTGTATTTGCGCTGTCCGCACGGGAATGCTAACGTGTTTCGCATTGTGGAAATGGGACAGGTGTACGAATCATACTCGGAATTTAAATTTAAGCTCTACATGCACCATTCGAATTCAGAAAACAAATTGCTATCGCAAAAGATGATGTAATTAGTCGAACCCATCGTCCAGAACGACGAATTCTTTCGCACTTGATGAACTAAACATTTGGGTTACAAAGAATGCATTTCAACTAAGTACCTTTTTGATATTAAGGACTGTTTTGAATGTTGTCATTTTCAAGCGCGTAATAAGACTCAACTGCCATTTCCTCCGAAACGGAGAAGCAAAGAAAAAAGCACATTAAAGTTCCCAATTTCCATAATAAGTCACGCCGAGCATCTCGGAGGTCACATTAACATGTTTAATAAATTCCACATTCCTCTGGTGGTCTAAATAAAACGGAGGAGCATTGCTAAATAAGTCATGTTTAATAAACTCTTTCTGCACCTATTCCACGCCCCATCCTTGAGTTTGTAATTTGCCCCGGCCGCCGCGCCGATGTTTTAAATTCCACGCTTCTTTATTCTAGACCGTGCCACAGCAAGCAACAAAGGATATAATGAATTATATCTTTTGTTAAGTTAAAAAGCCCTAAGCATTGCGCGCACTATTTCGCCGCAGATAATTTTTAGTTTTCTTTGAAGTTTTAATTAGGTTCTTTCTTCGCCGAAACATCTAAAAATCGGTTCCGCCGACGGACTGGTGGACTGGTGTGTGTTTCATGCGGAAATTAATTTAACAAGAGAGAGGAGAATGTTTCAGTTTGCAAGGGAAGCCGATGGTGTGTCGTAAAGAAGTTAGACAAAGTATGCAGACCTTCGAAGACACGTAACCCACTTACAGGTAAATACTCTTGGGATGTTCTTGTACACGAGCAGAGAGCGCTTGTTTGTAATACGGTGGAAAATTTCTGTTCCGTTTTATTGATACAGACAGTATACCGTGGAACTTTACATTCAAAGGACGTGACACCTCATTTTCCATGCTGCAATCACATTATTGATACATACACACAAAAAAAAGTCACTCTTACTTAATCTCCTTGGAAATAATAAAATTGCTGTTGTTTCGATTAACAATCCTGCAGATTCTTGCCCAAATCTGTCCATTTCAGAGCTTAGGAAGTGTATTTCATTTCGTCCAAAAAGATCAAGAAACAGTTGTCAGGTAATTTTGTAATCCTTTTATTTTTGAATTAAAAGTCATATAAAAATTAAGTTCCCGTAGGTAAAGGATTGAAACGCAGGACGACGAGATCTCGAAAGGAGCTGAATATAAAGTTACGCGAGAAGAAGTTTCGTTCTTATCACGGGCTGGCGCCGTGGAAGCCGATAATTCAATTCAAGTTCGTGTCTTCTTTGCTGAGTCGACAATAATTGGAGCAGCAGACAAAGAATTTCGCATACGCAGGATAGAAAAGTTAATGAAAATTACACTCAACTGCTACCTGGTGACCGCTACTCCTACATCAGAAGTTTCGCGCGGGATAGATATTTCGAATTTAATTGGCTCACGTGGCGCCAGCCACCTCTTGAAAAAACTGAATCTTTATAAACCCCCCACGTGACGGGGAGAGAAAATTGATTAATTTTTCATCCGACCTTCAACATTCAGCTGTGAATGTACACAGCTGATTCCGGGGACGTCAGTATCTTCGAGACACGAATAACAGGATGCGTAACCGATGTAACCACTTTCGTGAGACCACTTACGTCAACTTCAGTGACCACTTTCGTTCCGAGGAGCAATGTGCGGCATGAGGAACTGTCGTACTACCAAACACCAAAATGGACAGCCAATTTATAACGACGCCATCAAATCTTTCAGCAAAGCCACCACGAAGAAGATCGCCAGGCAGCTCCCAGTTAGCGGAACTCCGGCGAAACGTCCGGATAAATGGGAGCGGGGGGAGAAGAACCAAATAACAGCGAAGCCGTAGTAATACCGTTCACGAAGGAGGAGCTGAAAGCTGTTGCTGGAAAGATGAAGGCAAGAAAAGCACCAGGACCAGACTGTATACCGGAGGAGATAATGAAGCTAACTGTGGAAAACGCCACCGATTATGTTTTCGGGTTTATGAACCAGACCTTTAAGCGAGGCCTATTTCCGGACATTTGGAAAGTCACAAGATTGGTACTCATCAAGAAACCTGGAAAAAGAGATGAGGAACAAGCCAAGTACCGTCCATGATGTGGCCGGAAAGCTCCTGGAGTGTATGATGGCCGCGAGACTGAAGGAAGAAATTGCAACTGGTAATAGAGACCTATCCGACAATCAATATGGTTTCAGAGAAGCCGTTCCACCCTCTTAGCGATTAGCAAAATCTGTGGCACTGCAAGAGGGGAAATGAATAAGACCCTTAAAACAAGGAGGCTTTGTTTGCTCATAACGCTGAACGTTAAAAATGCGTTCAACAGCGCAACTTGGAGTCTTATAAAGGCCCAGCTCGTTAAAAGAGGCTCTCTTAGGAAGATCATCGGTACATACCTGAAAAACAGATTTTTGGAGATCGAGAGAGGAGTGCTGAAACTGACCACATGTGGTGTACCGCAGGGATCAGTTCTGGGCTCGGTTCTCTGGAACATTTTGTACGATGGATTACTAACGCTCTCTATGCCAGAAGGAGTAGAAACAATGACCTTCGCGTACGATCTGGCAATCGTAATAACTGCCGGAAACGAAGACGAATTAGAATATGCAGCTAACGAACCATTATACAGGGTGAGTGATGGCGAACAAATTACAACTAGCGCCGGAAGAAACTGAAATCGTAATGCTCTCCGGGAAGAAGAAATATAGAGATTGCTAGGGTTGCCACTAGTACCAGTCAAATCATGTAAATATCTGGGGGTCATTTTAGACTATAGACTTACGTTTGGGGAGCATGCAATTTACGCAAGCAACAAGGCACGGCACTCTCGAAAATTATGCCGAGAACAAGAGGGGCTGCGGAAGGTAAAAGAAGGCTCCTGGTATCTGTGGCAGAGTCAATGGCGTTGTGTGCAGCGCCTGTTTGGGCGGAGGTATATGAAATGGAAAAATTCAAAAACCTATTGCTTAAAAGTCAACGGGTAATGGCGATAAGGGACGATCTCCACCGAAGCATTAATGGTGATTGCAAGACTGTTACCAATGGACATGCCGGCACAAGAGAGAGCCAGAACCATGGGTGCCAACCAGGAAAAGAAAGAAGCCGAAAGAGAGAGAGAGGAAGAGATGGCAAGAGCGATGGGAAGCAATAACTAAAGCATCATGAACCCGCAAAGTAATTCCCCAGGTAAACACGTGGTATAATAGAAAACATGGTCAAGTATCTTACCATATAACACAAATGTTCAGCGGACACGGCTGCTTTGAAAGCTATAAATATAAATTTTGGTATAGTTGACACCGCCCAATGTAGATACTGCAACAAAGCTGAGGATAGCGCTGAATATGCCATTTTTCAATGTATAAGATGGAAAGACGACAGAAGCCAACTGCAACAAGATTTTGGAAGAAACATCACTATAGAGAACTTAGTACCACCAATGGTAAATAGTGAGGTAACGTGGGACTCTATAAACAAATTTGGAAAGAACGTCATAACGCAGAAAGAAAAGGAGGAGAAAATGCCAAGATCAAGGCTAGACGACCTTTAAATGATCTACAAGAAGTAGCACAAGGACTTAATGAAAGACTAGCGGCGATCAAATGGGTTGTGAGGAAAGGGGTTTAGCTGGTAGGCGCCTAGGACATTTTCCCAGATGAATCCAGCACTCTCACGGCGTTGAACTAGCCGGGTCTGTCTTGTGAAGATTCCCCGACCTCAATAATTAAAAAAGAAGTAGTAGTAGTAAAAGATACCTGCCGTGCTTAAAAGAAAGCCTAGGACTCGCCGCAACTAATCAATATCCGGGCAACATACCCGCCTCCTTTTGCACTCCAAAACAAACACCGTTTAATGAAAAATTTACACAAAGCGAGGATAATTCTCAATAGAGTCTGTTCGGCAAGCGAGCGGTCACACGACTGGCGAAATTTTCACTCAGGTCGGCGTTCGAGGTGAATGGTTCGCGGGCGGAGGAGAGGTCCTACTTTCAACATGGAACAGTTTCATTACAAAAGAAAGGGGTTGTCCAGGGCTGTTAGGCGCAAATACACTTTCGATAAGGGTGACCCGAAAGTTAGAAATCATTTGCATCAATTAATTAATTCAAATAGTTTGCTTTCACGAGTGTTTATCAGTAGTTTTCAAATAAAAATATAGTCAATCGCAGGCGTAGCCGTTAAATCCCTGATTCCCTTAATCTTTGGATTACGGGAAGAATTAGATTCGACGTTGGTAAACCTCAATATAACTTGTTCGCTTGTAATTCAATAAAATTAACAAAAAGCATTTCCGAATGCAAAAATCCCGTCCTTCTCCCTTTTTTATCTGTTGATAATTACCATAATCGAACTTATGTCATTTTCATTTGCCTTCAGAATATTTATTTATTTTTTATTCTTAATCACTTTCTTTTTTACAAACCCTTTTTTTCGCATCTCTAAAAACCAAGCGGCCTTACACTTTATTCGTAACTAACGCTTTCCTCATTAGGTCCTTTCTATTTGGACCCTTGTTTTGCTTCGCCAACTTTCTTTGGTAACTTTGGTGCTTTGAAAAAAGAAAGCCGTGCCTTAACACTCTTCCCTCTGACACTTGAATATTTTACAAATTAATTTCCCGAGTATTTATAGTGTTCAGTTTAGAAAGCTCGACAGGAGAGCCTATGCAATCTGTGGATGATTCATCATGTACAGAGTTGCTTAAATCAGAACAAACTTAATAGCTTCGAAACTGTGCTGAACACGAAGTGTTACTTCACAATATGGGGCATTCCTAACCGAAATGAATAAAGCTCTAGGGACGGCGTGGTAACTTTCCAGACGTAAAGCTACAACTTTGCATGTAATCATTAACACGTCGCGAAAGACGCAAGCAAGGTCCAAGTCAAGTTTACGATCGCCCGAGGTTGTTTCTTTAATTCTAGAAACAGTTTGGGATCGAGCGCGAGCTAACAAAGTAGGTAGGGCAAGTTGAGAGGGGTGTATGCGGGGTGAGGGCGTTTTCGCTAATTTTTTTTTAAAGTTACTTGCCCCACCTCACTCTATCACGTAGCCCCACATCACCTCTACTGTTAAGACAAAACTGAACGAATTTAACAAAAGTGCATTTAAATTAAACAAACTCGGGTATATGCTGTCACAGCTTTTATAATTGGTCTCCAAAACTTACTTGCGCGAGTGTTAACATCGGCAAGGCCTGCGGCTCAGGTCGGTGAAGAAAGGGGTGGGTCCCAGAAGGTTCAGAGTGAACTAGAAGTTCCTGCTTTCGCTGACGGTTGTCGTTTCCAATCAGCCGGGCCTCGCACAAGACATCGTGCTATAACGAAAACAAAATTCATAATTCGACTGAAATATAAATTGGAAAACAATAGACGATCGAAAAACAGGATTAAATTGAGAGAAAGGACATAAGTCGAAACTCTGTTGCTTTTGAAAACCGTGGTGAAAAAGACTTTTTCTTTGACTATGCAAGATCTGGACTTAAGGGTTGTAAAAAGAAGCTCCTATCGAAACATAAAGGGGGAGTTCAAGCGATAGGAATTCTCTATTTCTGACTCCAAACAAAACTCTCTCTACACGATAACAGGCAACAATTACCTTTTACTAAATATCTCACTCTCTTTTACACAAACCAAAAGAGACGCAAGCAGCGATTCATTTGTTTTAGCGTCTCTGGAATTAGCCTAAAGATGGCCAGGAACCGCCCTCAGCACCCTTCATGCGTGGTATGAATTTTGGCCCTTTCTTACCGAATTGAATTGAATTGAATTTCTCCTCCTGCTCTTTCTCTCTCTCTTACTTTTAAATTAAAGGTTTTATAATACTACTACTACTACAAACTTAGAAGGAAAAATCTGCGACGAGAGCAAAGCGACAGTTCCGGGACGGAACTGCCGATTTTCTCCCCCGCGGCGGCTTTTAAACCCTTTCTTATCAATTTTGGAAGAGATGGCTAGCGTCACGTGAGCCAATTAAATTTAAACGTTACTGTCCCGCGCGAAGTTTCTAATCGAGGATTAGCTACCGCCATATGGCAGTTGGATGTGGTTCCCATCAGTTTCCCCGTGCCACGTACGCAAGATACTCTGTCCTTGCCTCCAATTGCTGACTAAACAAAAAAATGTAGGAGTTTGTTGAATTATCGGTTTCTTACGGCGTCAGCCTGTGATAAGAACGAAATTTTTCACGCGTAATCCTATGCCTGGGACAGAATTTCAAACGTCTTAAGTCACGTTTTGAATCCTATCTCACTGCAGCATTTCTAGAAAAAGATTTAAAAGGAATGGTTTAATTTAAAAACGAAGAAATCGTATATTATTGCCATGACTTTAGAAAACCGTGGTTGAAATGACTTTCTTCTCTTCGCAGATCTTTTCCGTTGCAATATTTTAAACAAAAGCGAAAAGTTTCAAAAAGGCGATGGAAAAAGTGAGTTAAATTAAAAACCGGAGAGGCTTTCAGAAACCTTGGTGGAAATGACTGCCGTATTTTTAGACAAAGATCAAAAAACGCGCATTTGTTGTCACGACGACAGAAGGAAAAGAAGCCATACCGAAGAAAGGAAAACGCCGAACGTCATAATTTACCAGGATTCGAAATAACAACCGAAAAAATCCTCCGGGAGAGAAAGAAAGCTTGTCCCAACTCACTCTTAAATTAGTACGCGTTAGTACAGACGAGATGTTTGACAATCGTGGATACTTGAGAGTTTTCCAATCTGACGAAAACCGCTTTCCCCGAATACAAGAATCCAGCTGTACGGCAGGAGTTGATTTTCAGTAAGCATAATAAATATTCAAAGGCCTTTCGCGCTACACGGAATGGCTCTTATTCCACTTTGAAGGAAATGAAGTCAGTCCGTGAAAAATGATACTATATGTTGCTTCGATTACTATATGTATCTTTTATTATGAAATACCGAACCCTTGCACTATCAGCTCTATAATGCTGAAATATGTTACGTCGATATCGCCTGAATGATATGCCCTCTTTGTGGCCGTTCTCGGAATGGGGGGCCGGGGTATTATTATCGGGACTGGAAATCCCAGTGACGCCCATGATGATCCCGTTACTAAAGCGTAAGGAGGCTTTATTTTTTTTTCTTTTTGGCGTCCGATGATGTAACTGGTTAATAAATATTCATTTGTGTTTGCAATTTCGTCGAAATCAAGTTTTATTTTGAAATCCGATTCAGTTCTAAACTTAAGTGCCGCATCGTTGCTGTTATTACTTCACGTTGCACAGCTTCAGAGTCTATGAACCTAAAGTCCTCCGACAATGAAAAACCTACATGAATAAATATGTGGATCCGGGATCCCGTAATTAATCTTGAATCGATAAGCAGTCAATTCTAGACCAGTTCGGTTCAGTTAACCTTATTCGAATCAGCTTCCTTCTCGTTATCAAATTTGTCTTACATCTGTGTTTCTTCCGTTAGCACGTTGTGTTGGGCAAGTTTTGAGGGTTAGTATCACCCCCTCGTTCGAGTTGTGATTATAAGCTACCGACAATCTATTTGTAGCCCACCCCGTCTCCACTGAGCTGGGCATATTTCCAAGCAGACTTGTTAACATCGACGATTTTCTCCCAACGTTCGCAACTTTATACAAGGTCAATCAGGTAAGGCGGAAAAGTAGGCAGCAGCCTATTTGTGACCTACCTGGTTACAAACGTTAAAATGTGCAAATTAAGTTCATCTCACGACCGGCTATCTCGTGGAGATGGGCTGGATCATACGCAATCGCAATACAAAGGTTTGAAATTAATCGAAAAGAAATAACAATCACCAGTCATACACACTTTATTCTTTATTCAATGCTTAAATCAAAAATTCAAATTAACAATCTTAATAGATTATACAAAAAAACAACGAGTACACAAACTGGTATGTTAATTAAACTGGGGTAGTTAAATTACGCATCCGTTTACATAGTGCATTAAAGTGAACACAACAATAGGAAAATAATAGCGTGTGCCAACGCCGTATGTCGTTTTAAACACTTAATATTAAGATGTAACAAAAATAAATAAATAAATAAAAAGAAAGGTTAGATTCGACCTTCGATTGTCCAAGGAGCAAACGTCATTCCAAAATACCGCATCATTCCAAAGGACAGTTTGGCTTCAGTCCAACGAGACAGAAATATGACGGAGATGGTCCTAGTGGGTGGTGTCCTCTAGCGACGAGATTGATGAGTGTTCGGGTAACCAACATCAAGATGGCGGGCCAAAATCGGCTTACATACATAGAGACACTGTAGGCTTACAATGACACCATCAAGATCCGTCCACAGCGGTGACTCTGAGGGGGAATCGTCAGGTCGCCTGCGGTTACCAAAACTCCGGTAAAGCGTCCGGAATGAGAGGGGGGGGGCGACAGAAGACGGAATAAAAATAAAACCTAGATAAAAGGAAAACACGGATTACGAACTAAGTGACGCACAACGTGACTCTAAAAACATACCTGCCGTAAACTCGACGGACAAGCTTGGAAAGGACTCGCAGCAAACAATTAACACCCGTTTACTTTTTCACTCCAAAACAAACACCGTTTAATGAGAATCTACACAGAAGCGAGAATAAGTCCTTGTTCACAATGGACGTAAATCATTAAGTCACTCGTAATTCGTAAAAGTGATTTCGCGTTCACAATGGCAGTAAGCAATAGCACAGTGCGTAAGCTTTAGGAATTGTAAACAATAGTATGATGACCTTAAAAAATCCAACGGAATTTGTTACGTTTAAAAAATAGAAAGAGTATTACATTCACAATTGTTAATAATGTTGTGATTACGAAAGAGAAACGCAATTATTGATAATTATGTATAAATCTTCTAAAAAATAGAAGATGGCTAGTACAGCCTTTTAATGTGGACCGAGAAAAAAAGACTGATACTGGAAATTGAATTAAATAATGACGGCTCGAAGGGTGGTTTTTCACTTATGAGATTTTGGCGGTACAAATTTGCAAACACCACCTTAATTTATGACAACTTATAAACACCACTTTCCCTAGATTTTTACGTAAAAATTACGTAAAGTTGAACTATTTTCAACTTTACGTTTGCCTTACGTGCGTAAAACGTAAACTCCTCGTTCTATCATTTAATTTCCATTGGTTTAACTTTATGTTTTACGTTCTTATTGTGTCTTACGTCCATTGTGAACAAGGGCTAACTCTTCGTGCGGTCTGTTTACAAAGCGGGCGGTCACGAGACTGACGAAATCTCAATCGGGTCGGCGTGCGACGCGAACGGTTCCCGGGTGGGGGAGAGATCCATTGGCAAATGACAAGCCTTCAATATATCCCACTTTCAACATGGAACAGTCTCACTACAAAAGAAAAGGGGTCGTCCTAGGCATCGTTTATGGAACAGGCCAAGTTCCAAAAGTCAGACTGCGACGCAATTACACTTTCGCCAAGATCGGGGTGACCCGAAAGCTAGAAATTATTTACAACGACCGCAACGTATTGTTATATCAAACCCCATCATCTAACCTAAAATATTATGTCATTTTCTTAGTTACAGTGTTTTTCTATTGCTTTTTCCCTTTTGTCAAATGTGTTTCCGCATTTATCAAATGACTTTCCAATCTGTTCAAAGTATAGTAAGCCTGCGGATTGGAAAATCATTTGACAAATTCGGAAACATAGTTGACAAAAGGGGAAAACCAAAAGAAAAAGACTGTAATATACTTAATTATTCACCCTGGCATAGTTTTTTTTTTATTTTGCGTTTCTGCTGTTCATTACTTCACGTTTCACAGCTTGAGAGTCCAAGAACCTGAGTCCTCCGACAAATGAAAAATGTACAGGGCCCCGGGATGCCGTGGTTGTCTTCTCACCTTCTATTTGCTGATCATTATTTCTTGTACGCCTCTAGTAATAATGAGAAATAAACTAAGTTCAGAGTAGCTAGGCAAATTTTGAGAGAACTAATCTAGTATCTCGAACGAGATGAATGTATCCACTTCATAATGCACATTTGATTTAATGGAGTGTGCCTCACGGTCTCCGGGTTACTTAGCCCAACGGTTCAGAATTCAGATCTCGTTAAGTTTCAACTGTATTATAACGCAGAAACCGCCAACGAAGTTATATCGCCCGTTAAAGTTTGTCGGTAGATCAAAATTTCCACCGCAAAATCCTCGCCCCCTTTTTTTCATGTAGCTAACAAAATGCGTCTCGTAATTTGTTTTTTTTTTTTTAATTTAACCGGCGCGGCATGCAAAGTTATACATTTGCAATTTATCATGTTTAACACGTGACTTGCGAGAGTCTACACCTGAATAAGTTATCCTCACCCCCCTTATATTCCAAACTACTTAGATACAGGCTTGATAAAGCGCGCATACGGCTGCGAGTTATTAACTAAGTTTCTGTTTGGTGTTTGGGGGTGTATATGCAGCATCGAAACAGCATGCGGCTGCGAAGTACAAGTTCAACAGAAAGTTTTATTCCCTGGCTTTGTTCACATTATTATTAAAAAACTTTCCGTTATATTGCGTCGCCCCTCGCCCGCCCCGAACAATTGCCTCTTCTACGACGCGTCGTGTTCGTGGTAAGTACGTCCGTCTAGGTCTTGGACGAGCACGAGCGCCGCCGTAAGAGTATTTAAAATGTACAAAGAATGCTTAGTTCGTAATACCATCTCGTCCGACGGAACTTAAACTTCACTTAAAGTTTCTCAATGCGTAATTCACTCGGTGCGCTTCAATTGAAGAAGTTTCAGAGAGTGCACCGCTGGAATTAGTCAACATCATCCCAGGCGTTTCGGCTTATCTCTAGCGGAAACTCAAACAAAGTGTCCTAAGCCGTTTTTCCTATGGACTTCAATATCGTTGTACTTTCACCGTGACACATCATCGTGTCAAGCGTGAGCTTAAAACATTTTTCTCAATATACTATCGTGTAATGACCCCAAAAATTGTCACCAAATTTTAAATTTAATTTACTTGCCTCTTACTTACCACTGACAGATGACAAGCTTCTGCTGACGTAACGTATCAGCTGTTCCCCAAGCTAGCAACATTGAAGATTGAAGAAAGGGGCGGGTTGATTAAGGTGGTAAAACGTAATCGACCAGTCAACGTCTCCAATCGACCAAATCGGGCAGAAAATAAATCAACAGCAAAACAGAGGCGAGACTTTACTCACTGGTGTGCGTGTGAACGCAGAAATTAAACTCGAAGTTAAAGTTAACACAATTTATTACGCAAGTCAAATCATCACTTTACACTATTACAATTGGCTGCTTACTTTATGCTTAAATTAACTACGGTAAACGCAGCGCAACACGTAGTTCGAAATTCTTCCTCGCGATTTAACTACTCACGAACAAAGAGTAAAATGTAAACCGTTCGGTCCGCAAAACGTCAGATTAGATTGAAAACCTAACCTTGTGACAGCGCGTCCAGTCGTGTGTCAGGGTCGACGTTACCAACCGAAGCGCAGTGGCCGGTCGACCGACTCTATCGACCGCGGGCAAACGTCGACAATCTGGATCCGCTGGAATCGTCAAGATGGCTGATCAGGTTTTCACGATCGGACCACGGTACATTCACAGGGCAGAAACGCCGCCAGAGAATTAGGCCTCTGGGCCTGCGCCAGAAAACTGCGCCCAAACAGAAAAGCCTACATAAAAGAAACGATGTTTGTTAGCGGCCATGTTAGGTACACGCCCTTGCACGTTTTATGTCACCTGGGATTTTCTAGATTTTCAGGCTTAGTATGGAGCTTGAAAGTGCCCCAAATGTGTTCGCACAGCCGCAATTGAGTTAGTCCTCCATAAAGAGCAAGAACTCCGGTAATTTCACAACACACGTAAAAGACGTTAACACTCAACCAAGGTCTGAACACAAAAGGACGATAGAGACGGCTCGAAGATGGTGATGGCCGCTAAAATACGGGCGGTAACCAACGGCGTTAACAGAAGGCTGTCACGTGGTGTGCCACACGAATGAGATTCGAGTAGTAAAGAGGAGGGATGCAGGGTAGCCACCTGTATCCAAACGCGGTTCATATAGCACTTTGCCTCCGCGTTTTCTTGGCGGGAGATTTGAACGTAACAAAATTTATGGTGCACTGGTCTTGAGCCAATTGTTGTTTTTTTGTTTGTTAAGTATTCGTAGGGACGATGTTGTTCACGTAGAAATTTACTTATTATAAGTTTTGTTATTTTTATATGAACCCAAAATTACCACCTGATGCGTTCATACGTCGCCAGTTCCGATTATTTTATAGTTTTAAAATTCTTTCAAGGAAATTTAGTTAATTTTATTTTGTTTTGTTTAACTTCGGTACAAAAGAGAAAACTCACAGTTAGAAATCTCGCATGAACCTTCTTTTTATTTTAACTCTCCAAGAATTTTACGATAGTTTTCTTAGTCAGTTTGCACTGACTTAGGGAAGCTAACCAGAAAGTGTCAGGTCGTCGGCCCCACGTTGGGCGCCAACGTCGCATTTCCATCTCGATTTGCAACTGATTACTGATCCTTCCTCGTATACACAAAATAAGTGAAACGCTCACTGAGTTTCCAATTCAGTTAAGTGAAAAATATGATGATACTCTTTATAACAGCAACAAATCTGAGTTTGTTTCCAACTCGAGCGTTAAAGAAAATCCAACTAAAGCCCGCACGCCAAAGCAAATTTTATCTTCGACCCGATGGTACTCACGTAGGCATTACTGTTTAAATACACGTCGCGCCAACACGGTCACAACTGACTTGATGTCAGCGTAAAAACAACAGGACTGTTTCAGATATTTACGTAACCTTAACGACGTAAATTTATGCACGTAATGCGATTACGTCCTGGCTATATTGCAAGATGAAATGTTCGCTGCTATGCACCTAGCCAACGATTTATGCGTCGCTGCAGAGATTTTAGGACGTCGCAGTGATAAGGCCCGCTGTTTACAGCATGTGCCATACTGGCGCTGCAAGTTTGTGAATACCTATTTGCATGTGTATTAAATAATTTAAGCGAAACAATAGAGACACTTGATTTACAATATTGCCGCTATTTAGTCGTAAGATCTAGAGACCTACACATGCACATAATTGCTGAAGAATGACAGTGATGAGTTCTACTGAAACATTTTTATTGCACACATCCACCAATTAATACCACCACCCGCTCCACCGCCAAATCAGAAGTCATTCGGCAATTAAAACTCCCACTACATGCATTTCGACCAATGAAAATCAGCTGCGCGACTATAAATAATTGCAGTCAGCGCATCGCCCGTCAATTGACGCCAGACAGTAGGCAGATTGAGGTCGAAGTATCCCAAAACTCCAAGACTTATATAAAAATGCTCTGGGTCCTTATCGTTGAATTATCTTTTTTTTTTTCATTGTTTACTATGGCTCAGCTATTAGTAGACTCGTACGTGTGTGCAAGTGAAAATTGTAATAATTTAATTGGAGTTGTTTATTTTTGCGTCCGAAATCACCATTCCAGAATATATCTTAAATTAATCGGCGAAAGTCATTCGTGCTTTAAGCTACTCGATTACACATGGTTCACGGGCTCTCGGTGGAATTTACGATTCTCTTTGAGATTCTGCACGCTCGCGTGCATCCGCCAAGAAAATTCGAATCTCGTTATTTTTGTCGCGTGTACTTCTTATCAAATGTGTACTTGTAGAAAGCAGATTTGTTTGAAGAGACGCTTGCTGTAATGTAGTGGCCGGCCGCGGGTGCATTCGCACAGCATACCAATGTATTCAATCTGAAGAGCAAAATCCGACATGTCTTATACCGGGATGTAAAAAGTTAACGTTTATTTATTTCTTTAATGAATTTAATAAGCAGACGAGTTAGTACAGACTTGTGCGAATACCTCACCGCGGCGCTGTTAAATTCTTCTGGTCACTGCATCGTTAGTGCAACATCAACCTCTTCGTGGCATCTGCAAATTAAATTTTTAGGTTATGTTCGTCGTTATTGATGATTTTCCGCCCAAGGAGAGTTCCCTTGCTAAAGCTGCGACCTCCGCGAGCTCATTACGTATATGTGTCCAACTCAATTTTCGTAAATGGAACACTCTGTACATTTTTACTTCATGAGATACAGAATCAAATTCTTCATCGATTGGTATTAGCATTCCCTATACCTCTTTCTTGTTTTCTTCTTCACTCTCATCAGTTTCATCATTCTCATTACTGTCGTCACTCTCGTCAGCCTCTTCACTCCCTTCACTGTCGTCACTCTCGAAACTCTCGTGACTCCCGTGACTCTCGTTACTCTCATTGTTTAGTATCATTATCATATTTCTGTCTAAGGCCCGATTTATTCACCTCCAATTAAATTTATCTGGTGATTTATTCCCATAGTAACAATTGTGATCACAATAGTTACTATGGGAATTAGTCACCAGATAAATTTAATTGGAGGTGAATAAATCGGGCCTAATTTATTAAAAATTTTTAATAACGAAACTATGACGACTTTGTACGTGTCGAAAGTATTTTCGCAGAACACTAAATCACGCCGCCTTTTTTAATAAATTAGATTGGCAAGTTCAAAAAGCTCCGAGTTAGAAAAAGCTCGAGCTTAAAGCTTGAAATGCAAATTCCGACGCACACCTCATTTCGGTTAATGAAGAGCAACCGAAAGCGCAGCCGGCATTATTAAAAAACTCACGTAATCACTACTAATTACTTAGGCGTTACTTCACGTGAAGACTTTTGATTGCCCACGGGTTAGCCGTGCTTACGCGCGGCATGAATTGACACGAGCGATAATAATTATAGAACAAAAATGGCTCCGTAATTAATTAGGCTTGGGCGAAAAGGTTTATAATTTGGTGCACATTCATTTGAAGAAAATGTAAAATTGATTTATGTTTGAGATAATCAAGCCAATTAAAACATTTAATTGGCATGAGGAATTCTCTTAAGGTATTCAATGTTCAATGTTAACGCAACATTGCGGCCCATACAATTTTTTGTGATGCTGCCATAAACCACGGAAAATGACTCCGCCAGGGGATGATAACTCAACTGGAACACCTGCTCAGATGGTTTAGATCCCAAGAAATGAACTCACCTCTGCAAATTCAGCTCGCGTTAGATTGTACAAGACACACCGAAACCATAATTTAACGGAACATTGCGACGCCATACAATTTTTTTGTGATATTACGAGACATTCCCATTAAAAAAAATTAAATGGCCCGATTTTTGAACTTACCCATTCATTCTTTATTCCTGTGCACTTACCAATTACTTTTTTAAAATCTGCATGTCTCCAAAATATCACTTATGCTAGCAAAACAGATCGATAGGATCAATGTTTTGTTTTTACAAGGATGGAGCACACGGACGCGGACGTGGCGATATTCGGGCGATCTGGTTGCCGCAATATGATTGCCCGGAAATTGCACGAAAATCGTCAGAATAAACGTGGCCCCGTCAAGTGCGTACGAAAAAAATTACCGGGCGTTCAAAATATCACTTATAATCGGGCGATATAAAGCAATCATATCACCCGCATATCGTTTGACTCATTACGAGGCCTTTGCATTGCAGAAATGTCAATATTTGTGTTAGTGTGTTAGTGAAAGTTTCTACCTCACCGAAACATTGCAATACCATACAATTTTTTTATGAAATCGCGCGACCAACGCGACTCTCCGATCTAAAAAGAACCAAACCAGCTCGATTTTAAATTCATTTATTCATTTTTTACTAGCGCACAATTTCCAGTAGCATTTTAAAAATCTGAATGCCTCCAAAAATCACTTACTCTACAAAACATATCTATAAAACCAACGTTTTGTTTTTACGAAGAGGAAATCACTTGATCTCGCTGAGATGATGGTTTAAGAAGTAGACAGCTTAGCGACGTCAATACATTGTTAGCTGAAGCCTATACCTCAGCGCAACATCGCTCTACCATACAATTTTTTTTTAAATGACATGACGCTTCAAATTAAGAAGAACTAAACAAACTCGATTTCAAATTCACATTCATTTCTTATACGTGTGCAATTCCCAGTAACTTTTTAAAAATCTGGCTGTCTCCAAAATATTATTTAAGTGACCAAAATGGATCGATAAGAGACAATGTGGGTGGAAACCCTTTTAAGTGTTGATAACGATAATGTAAGAAGTCGTTTGATTCTCTACAAAGCCGTAGCAAGGGCGTCTTAACGGAGCCAACGCATTTGTTGGTACAAGCCTTTACCTCACCGCAACATTGCAACACCATACAATTTTTTATGATACCGTGAATTTAAAACGAACCAAGCGGGTTCTATTTTAAATCAGAATATTTCCAAAATATCACTTACGCTAACAAAAAGGATTAGTGGAGCCAAAGTTTTAATTCTTTCTAGGGTGGAACCACGTGACTTGTTTGATGATTCTTTATGAAGCCGTTGCAAGGGCGTGTTAGCGGATTTGTTGGTACAAGCCTTTACCTCACCGACACAGCAACGCCATATAATTTTTTGGTATCTTGAATTTAACGCGAACCAGACGAGCTCGATTTTAAATTTGAATATCTCCAAAATATCACTTACGTTAACAAAAAGGATTGGTGGAGTCAAAGTTTTAATTCTTTGTAGGGTGGAACCACGTGACTTGTTTGCTGATTCTTTATGAAGCCGCTGCAAGGGTGTGTTAGGGATTTGTTGGTACAAGGCTTTACCTCACCGACACATAGCAACGCCATACAATTTTTTGGTATCTTGAATTTAACGCGAACCAGATGAGCTCGATTTTAAATTTGAATATCTCCAAAATATCACTTACGCTAACAAAAAGGAATAGTGGAGCCAAAGTTTTAATTCTTCCTAGGGTGGAACCACGTGACTTGTTTGATGATTCTTTATGAAGCCGTTGCAAGGGCGTGTTAGCGGATTTGTTGGTACAAGCCCTTACCTCACCGACACATAGCAACGCCATACAATTTTTTGGTATCTTGAATTTAACGCGAACCAAACGAGCTCGATTTTAAATTTGAATATCTCCAAAATATCACTTACGCTAACAAAAAGGATTGGTGGAGCCAAAGTTTTAATTCTTTCTAGGGGGGAACCACGTGACTTGTTTGATGATTCTTTATGAAGCCGTTGCAAGGGCGTGTTAGCGGATTTGTTGGTACAAGGCTTTACCTCACCGACACATAGCAACGCCATACAATTTTTTGCTATCTTGAATTTAACGCAAACCAAACGAGCTCGATTTTAAATTTGAATATCTCCAAAATATCACTTACGCTAACAAAAAGGATTGGTGGAGCTAAAGTTTTAATTCTTCCTAGGGTGGAACCACGTGACTTGTTTGATGATTCTTTATGAAGCCGTTGCAAGGGCGTGTTAGCGGATTTGTTGGTACAAGCCTTTACCTCACCGACACATAGCAACGCCATACAATTTTTTGGTATCTTGAATTTAACGCGAACCAAACGAGCTCGATTTTAAATTTGAATATCTCCAAAATATCACTTACGCTAACAAAAAGGATCGGTGGAGCCAATGTTTTAATTCTTCCTAGGGTGGAACCACGTGACTTGTTTGATGATGCTATAAGAAGTCGTTTGTTCACTACGAGCCCGTTGAGCGGAACTAACACATGTGTCGGTGGAAGCCTTTACTTCACTGCAACGCCGTACATTTTTTTTATGACATCGCGTGCCGCTTCGAATTAAAAACCACTAAACGAGCACGATTTTAAATTCAGTTATTCACTGTTTATTCGCGTATGTTTTCCAGGAAGATTTTAAAAATCTCCAAAATACCACTTACTCTACCAAAACGAATCGATAAGAGCCGATATGTTATTGTCACGCTAAGGGCCTTCACCATGTCGCGCTAAGCCTCCACTATGTCGCGACGGTGTGTCCTTAGCCTTGCGGGGTTGATTGGGATGCGTAGGTTTATCAGAGGGTAGAGCTTTAAAAACAATGATGTAAAAAATTATTAATACCTCTTTATTTAAATAATTAATTTAGTTGAGGGTAGTTCTGTCCGTTAAAAATTGGGGGTGTGGTCCTGGGTCGTTCGCGGCGACTGGGGTTGTTGATTCGTCTAAGACGAAACAGCAGGCGACGGTTCCTTAGCCGGGGAAGACAGGTGAAGTTTGAGGCCAGTCCGCGATTGGCGTGGTGGGTCAAGGTCGGTCTCAGTGACAATGTTTCTTGGCTGGAGCACGACACGTCCTTTGCTCAGCCTATGGGTGATCGGGTTGGAACAGCGTAGCCAGGGGTGTCTTCTCTTGGACAGCTGGCGAGGGAGATGGTCCTCGTTCTCTTTAGGACAGACGGCAATGTTGTCGGCGGCAGTGGTAGATGATGGGGCTGCAGCAATGCTGATGCTGGGGTGGCGACGACAATGATGCGGGCGGCGGCGTCGGCGTTGTTGGGCGTCCCCTCGTGAGTTGGCACTAGGGCCCACTGAGTCGGTCTGGTGGAAACGACCGGCTTCCCAATTTTGGCCCGCACTTTAAATACACGTTTTTTGCCTAGTCGCGCGTTGCATTTTTCATCACCTGCTTTGTGTCCGTTTGCGTCATTCGTATACGCGCGTATAAGCGCGTGGCCCCGTTTGTAATAAATTCCGCTGATGTCTTATTATGAAATATGATTCTTTACGTTACGTTGTATTAGTTACCTCCTTATTGTGTTTACATTTCGTCACGGTTGCAATTTACCCTCAATTTCACAAGTTCGCGTTTAAATACATTTTATGTTTTTTATTCGCGGAACACAGAAAACAACCCCCTCGTGGTTTTTAGAAAATTCCCACTCGTGACATCATTTTCCCTGAGGTGGAACCTCTTAAAGTGTTTGATAAGGGCATCTTAGAGGAGTTAGCGGAAAATCGATAGAACCAATGTTTTATTTTTCCAAGGATGGAACAACTTGAAGTCGTTTGACACACCAATTAGGATGTTTTAGCGGCGCCAACGCATGTGTTGATGTCAGCTTCCATTGCAACATTAAAACGCCATACAATTTCTTGTGATGAAGTGTTTGTTAACGATGTAAGAAGTGCTTTGATGCACTAAGAAGCTATTAAAAGGAAAGCTTAACGGCGCCAACGCATGTGTCAATGCAACATTAAAACATCATACAATTTTTTGTGCTGAATTATTTGTTAACGATGTAAGAAGTCATTTGATGCACTAAGAAGCTGCTAAAAGAATGTCTTAGCGTCGCCAACACGTGTTGAAATACGCCTTTACTTGACCGCAACATTGCAACACCATACAATTTTTTGTGGCATCACGTAACCCTTCGAATTAAAAAGAAGTGGACGAGCTCGTTTGTAATTTCATTTTTATTCGCGCACATTTTTCAGGGCGAAATTTTGAAAACCTGTCCGACTTCAAACTACGCCGCTATAACGAATCGATAGAGCCGGTATTTTATTTTTCCGACATTGATGTCGGAAAATATCGCAAACTAACGGGCACAAAACCATATTTCCTTGGTAATTAATCACAAATAGAACGTACGTGTGCACGGGGATGACCGCTGTTTGCTCGTGGACATGATTAAATACATTCTGACCTGCAACCTGGACCCGTTTACAATCCGAATATCGGCTTGAATTATAAGACCCCCCTATACATACGCGTACCGTCCTCCCACTACGGTTTAGTTAAACAAAACTCTTAGCGTATATGAAGCGCGCGAGTTTGTTTGGATTTAGATGTGCGAGCTCATTAATTAAGTAAATAGACGTTGCGTTTAGTTACACACACACGTAGAGAGAGAAAGAGAAACTTTGTCTTTATATACCTACCCCATATATCCAATTTTATTAAACTTTCACGTAAATTCGTGTTTGTCGGTCTCCTCAAAGCCGTCGCTCGTCGTCGTGTTCGTCAACAACGAGGTCAATTATGCGCCACTTATTTATCCCACACGATATTGAAGCGTTTACATCCAAAACAGAATTAAGGGTAGTAACGATTTCCTGCGCGACCCTTCGCTAACACGAAACACTCTGTGATCTCGTATTCAGTCGTCCCAATGCTGACCAGTCTTTGACCGCAATGCCCCCGTTGATAAACACTACAATTAACGCGTCGCTCGTCCCAAAATATTTTGACCAAACATTTATCATCCAATCCCCAGTTAAGCACGATACCATTCACATTTAGAGCACGATGATATAGAAAGAATTTGTATGGATTTACATGTTGCTTGATCCAAACCGACGTACCACATACGGTATATGCGAGTGAATTACATATACGCCCATGCCGAGAGGGTATCTCGTGGAGTCATATTACCTTTGAAAAGAACACAGGCCTCCTTCTCTCAAATTGAAGAAAGTAGAAGACAAAACGTGAGAGCGAGAGTTATAGAGATATAACAAGAATTTGTATGGATTTACATGTTACTTCATCCAAACTGACATACAACAAACGGTATATGCAAAAATTTATTTTCGGCATACCTACTGCTTTTTGCCAGAGCGAGTGAATTACATATACGCCAATGCCGAGAGGGTATCTCGTGGAGTCATATTACCTTTGAAAAGAGCACAGGCTAATTGCCTCCTTCTCTCAAATTGAAGAAAGAAAGAAAGTAGAAGACAAAACGTAAGAACGTGAGTTCGATAGTTCCACGAAAACAGGTAAATTTGGAAGGGGAAAGTTATTAAGGAGCAAGAGACACCGTGACAGTCATTGATTCTGTAAGTAACTGCACAAGCTTGGAGATTAAGTACAAATGGGCTCGACACTGAGAGAATATCTGATTAGGAGAGACATGTCCAATAACCGCCGCGTCTAACTAACTCGATACAGAATTAATGAGCAAATGCATTTACTTCTACGAAGCATAATTTCACGTAACATCTTAATACACCAGGAGATTCTGATAAGTATCGATGCCTAACACTTAGATACCTTCAATATCTTGATTAACGTCAGCTGTCATATCGCAGAAATGCAGAAGGCTACACAATGACATGATATAAAGAATAGGTCTGTGCAATTGTTCTGCACTTTTTGCAACAACCGCTCCTGAGAGAGTGAGATATATATATAATATAAAGCAAGTAGGAGTGAGAAAAGTAGAGTAAAGAAATTAGAAGCATTGAAAGTGCAGAACAAACGAACAAACCTGCTGAGTCTTGTGTTACAGTTTATTTTCCGCCTGTGTATTGACACACCCTGTACAGTACACTTTCAACGTTACGATCTATTTTTAGCACACTTAGTTTTGTTTCCCACATTACGCGTAGGAATTTACAATACCTCGTTCGTGTAATTTACCCAAAACTTTCTTTTTAACATGCTTTTCGCCAAAAGCTTCAGATTAGACGAATAAGTTCATTATATAAAATTAGCCCCATCCTTGCTTAGGATTGGAATTGCGTTTACGCGGTGTTTATTTGTCCAATTTAAAGAGTACTACTTTGTGACGCGGACGACGACGGATGGTCGAATTCTCTTGTTTTAAAAACATCCGCACCTGAAACCGGTGCGTATCTCCGTAACCCTTGCCCTTTATTTTGATTGGTTTCCGCTGATGTCACATTCTTATGTTATTGGTACGATTCAAACAGACCACCGTTCATCTCACTTTATACCGTTTTCTACCCCTCTCGATTTTGCAAAACGCCGGAATTGCCAGTGTATTGTCGACCGTCAGGTGATTTGCGTGTAGTTAGTTTTGTGGGTTCCCGCTCTAATCTCTCTTGGAGGAAGAGAATAGATCTTACGGCTGTTGGCCGACTCTGATTAATTCACCTGTAGAGTGCGTACAGGATCTCCTGACCCGCGAGCACATCCGCGCAGACGACAAAATCCCATCTGCTGGAGCCAGCCCACAAGTACAACACCCGAAAACATAGATACAATTACAAACTGTTGTAGTCGTATATTTCAGATAGGGTTTTACTTGTGAGCCGGGCTCCAGTAGGTGGGATTTTGTCGTCTGCGCGGATGTGCTCGCGGGTCAGGAGATCCTGTACGCACTATACGAGAGAGTTGACTGTGTGCCAACTCGTGTTCAGCCTACGTCCTATTAAGACTTAGGTAAGGTTTACTCCATCGTTTTGCATTACCTTGCAGTTCACGGTCATTTTGCTCCCCTTAGGCTTTTCGGTTTTGGCTGTCCTTTCTTCGTTCGGACGACTATCCCGTGCGCTCGACATTTACTGGGATCATCATACCGCCCGTAGTACCGTACCGACCCCCCAGTGCGCGGACCGTTAAACCCCGCAAGGAGACCGACACTCCGAGAAGCAGCGACGTCGCTTACCGCTTTGCAACGGTGGAACGCCCTTGACTCGACAGACGTATGAATGCTACGTAATCAGGTCGGATATTTATGTTTATTTATTCTTGTGTTACGGTGGTTTTGATGTTGTCGCTTTCGCACACATAAATTTTGCGTATACTCGCGAAGTAAACTCCATTTCGGAGGAATTCACCTTTTCTCTTGCGTTACGCTTACTAAACGTAATTCATCGAACGAGTACTTCGGCGTTAGAATAAGTGAATGTTTTTTATTTAACTTTGTATTAATTTCGAATCCGAATTGTTAGGATTTACTGTTTAACGTTAGTTGTGTTGTTCACCATCTGATTTAATCGATTACTTGTGATCAATCTTTTAATAAACTTGTGTTCATGCTTTGGACGTGTCGTGTTTTTCTTAATTTTTACGCGAATTCCTTTCAAAAAAAAATTAAGTGGCGCCTATTTTGGAATGGCCTTCGCGTTATAGTTTAAGAACCCATTCCCGTCCCACTGAAGCTGCCGGCGACACTGGATCAATTTCGCTCCGGTGTTAAACTTCTGCTTATCTACACAGGTAGATAGCATTTGCTTCTGGGAAAAGATTTGGACACGTGAAAGAAATGTATGAAACAAGAAAACCACTTGGAAAAGTCGAATTAGGAGGAGATGGAGAGAATGTTAGAGGTGCGACTTCTTCACACGCAAGGCCTTAAAGGCGGAAGGATTCAACCTTTCTGTCCATACTCCACAAATCATCGCTTTACAGATTTACCTCCATCTCATCTTTGCTTTCATCCTCTTCAAAGTTTTTAAGAAGGTGTTACTTAAAAAAGACGAGAGCATGGCAGACCGAGAAGCACTGAGACAGAAGTAAGAAGGAAAGAATTTAATAGATCTCGCCAAATAGGAGAGATGAAGAGAGTATTGGAAATGGAAAGGTTAGACTTGACTTCTTCAAACTCACGGTCCTAAAGGCTGGAAGAAGTGAGACGGCACTAAAGAATTAGAAAAACCAAGAAGTGCTTACCAAACAGAAGCGAGACAGCATTGGGACGGCATGGGGATTGGGAGAGAAGAGCAGATTTCACCCAATAGAGGGAGATGAAAAGAAAGTTGGAAATGACGCACTGACGGGCTTAAGGTCTTCAAATTCAAGGTGTCTTTCCTTCCTTATTTAGAAGTCATTGCTTCACAAATTTGCCGCCATCTCATATTTCCTTTCGTTCGGCCAGAAAGAGGAAAAAATAAGAAGTGCTTACCAAGAAGAAGTGAGACAGCAGTAAGGCGAAATAAGGATTGGGAGAGAAGAGCTGATTCCATTTATCAAATAAGAGGAGTTGAGGGGAAAGGCGGAAAGGGCGTCAAACCTCAAACGTAAGGTCTTAAAAGTAAAAGAATGATATTTATAATGAAAAACAATTGAATGTGCGCTCTCGCTCGCTCGCCGGCTCTAATCTGTGGCACAGCTTGGAATAACTGGGCAGCCTAATCCAAACTACTTTGCTGTAGGTCATGTTACTTGTTTACTTGTTCCATTTGTTTTTGTTCATTTTAATTTTCTTTATTAACGCTAATTTTTTTCAAAATTTACTAATTTACAGACTGAGCAAGGATTTAAATTCGAAAAAAAAAACTAAGAGTTTCTTAAGCTCAAGAGAAAGAATTTCCCGCGTGTGAAGTCGAAGTAAGAGATTTCACGTTGATAGCCGAAGTAAGAATATCGGTAAGTTGTGACGCGCCGCCTCAATTAGACTCGGTTATTGATTATTACTGACAAGTAAACAAATAATAAATATGTACAAAGAAACCCCACTTAGGATTTATGGCCGATTTAAAATAACTGTCTCTCTTTCTACTTGCCCTAGATTTTCTGTTTACAGTTGAACGACCTCCGGAGAATCCGCTATAAGGAATAACACCTTTAATTAAGGCTTACGTGATCGTCGGGCACAGGTAACTACGTCGTGATAACTTGGTTCTTTTGGTGGAGCAACGTATAAGTCTTTATAACAAGGAATTTGACACTTTCAATAAAACCCAACAATTAACTTTAATTAATTATTTATTGAAAAAAAGAAGAAGAAAAAATGGGAAAAACTCCTGATATCCGCCTCTGTGCGATCGGAGATCGTGAGTGAAAAAACCCTTGCTTTGAAGTCGATACAAATAAACGAAATTTACGATTCTCAGAAAGTACAGTATAACTCGTTTAACAGATTTCACTTTCGAATATCGGCGCGATCTATTTTCTTTCGATTAACACCGTTGGTGGTTTAATGTCTACACAGATGTTTGTTGGAGAGCTCTGCTCCTCACTTAGATTAATAATTAATTGAGTTTCAACTGAGTTCGAGTCTTGGTACTGATCGTACTCAAAGACTTGTTCTGTTTAATAAACCAACGTACAAAGTGCCTCAGTGGGACCACAGTGTACTTAATTAAGGGAGTTAATTAATGAATTAATCAGATGGTTTAGAGAAGTATGTGATGCAATTGCCGCCTTCAGCGATCAATTTGCAAGTAAATCAGTAGCGATCACCTGTTTTTCAGGGACCCCCCGTGGGAGGTGTTGGTTTAACCCTATCTCTAGCTAACCTGATTAATATGGTGCGTGTAGTGAGCCGATACTACTTCTACTACGTCACCTGAGCGTTAATGAATTGCTTTTGAGGGCGGTGCTTTACCCACTTGCCTGCTTTTTGAGGACCCTCTGTATGTCGCCGTCTGGCCTAGCTAATTAATTTATAGCGCAAGGAATTAGTTGACTGTATTTGCACTCCACTATGGGTGGTTTTGGCATAACAGTCTCTAGCAATCGCTTCTAATTAAACGACAAATCTCTCGGCAAAGACCACAGTTTGACTCTCCCCCATATACAGGGTGTGAAAGAAACTTTGTTGTTTGTAGTTCAAATTGTTTGGTTTCCAATTTGCCTGAGAGAATCCCCAAGGGTAGAATGATTTCTAAAAGTACACTGTATTGAAAGCCCAGGTAGATGTGGGAAATAAGTAATTGCTGTTGGTTGATTAAATTACAGAATTTGTCTACCAATTAAGAAACACTGACCCATCAATTTCTCTAAGATGAAAGTCACTAGTGAGTTTTAATATTCGCGGTAAAGTAACTAAAATAGTTGATTAAATTTATCTCAATGTAATGGTACTATGAAACGTACTGACTCTTTAGTCTAATTAATGCAAATCAAATTATCTCTGCGCAGTTATTACCACCAAAGGTGCGCAGAAGGAAGTAAATAAATAAATGTCAAATACTTAAGGCGTATAGTACGTGCACCACTTCCGCATTGTCCACTTTGATTTAAGAACACTCGCGTCGCGACGCCTACGTGTCTGATTTAATTGCCTTTTGTCACACTGTATTGAAACCGGACCGAAATAAATGATTTAACAAAAGAATAAACAAAGACTACAAGCGCCTAAGGAAAAACACAATTAAGCCAAATTAGAATCAACTCAACCGTTCTCGCTAGAGCTTCAATGTTATCTGTCGTTCCTTCGCGTTCCCGATTCCCACGAAAACAATCAAAAACCCACCCCCTCGGACTTGCAGCAAAATTCTGAAATCCCTTCCACCAATGGTAACCGTTGATTTGAATTCTAGCACACGTCCATTTTTCTCGCAACCAAGTATAAATTATAAACTCCAAACTGTCATACGGAATGCGTCGGTCTCACGATGTCTGCGATTTGTTTCCTCGCTAACTGCGCTTCAAGGGTCTCTTGAATTGACAGAGAATTATGACGCTGAACTGGGAACAGAAAACAGACAAGACGAAACACTTCAACTCGAGCGTAATTCGATCCGAATTTTCCGTTACTGTACATGTTACCGTGTTTTTAGCGCGAGAATTTTTGTGCAGAAATTCGAAACACAACGATAAGGTTACTTCACATGGCGGATTTACCGCTCTCTGTGTGGTCTATCATTAACCGAAGGGACTGCTTATCGCTTGAGAAAAAAAAATACCCAGAATACGAACATGTGGTCGTTATTGAAATAGAACATGCAACCATCGCATATGTTTTGAAAACAAATTTAGCGAACGTTTCAAAGTGAATGAATTTGTTGCATAAAATCAATCTTTCTTCGCATAACCTGACTTTCTAACTTCGTCAGGCGGATACCACAGTGATGTGTAAGTACAACGCCATCTTTCTACTAATGTCAAAAGCTTTTTCATCTGTTTTGATCGTGATTTTCATAAAAGCTGCTGTATTTACTGCGAAATCGAACGGGTCATAGTTCAAGAATCTCTAAACTTTTTAAGTGTACCTCGTGTACATAAAATGTATTTGTAGATGCTGTGCAGTTAAAATATGCCATAATATTTTATTTGTTATTTATTTACAACACGTATAGTGCGCTCGAAATTTTATGATAATAGCATTATTCATTTTCGATACGATTCGGTGGAATATGGACGCCGCCGCGCCCGGATTGAAAATAAAAGATTCATGACGAGAATGCATTCTGATTTTATTTATTTAGTGCGGATTTCGTGTACTTTCAGCGCCTCATTTTTATCTCTGGAACGCATTATACTCCCCGAAAGTAAATTATGCCGTGCACCGTCGCAACCTGCGACCTTATCTACTCCGGGAAATCAGCGCTGAATTATTGAATCTACTTTCTGGGAAGACTGGATAAGCCGCGGTGATTGATATTCTCATGATGTTTATGGAAGTACACTCCTATTTCGTTCAGCTTCTGTTATCGAATTTAATTCGATTAATTTTTCACCTTTGCTTCCGAGAGGAACCGTTCAATTCTTTTTTAAAATCGAAAATATACACCGCTGGAAGCAAATCGACGTTGTTCTAATATAATGGGTGCTGGGCCCAGGCATCCGTTTACATGTGTACTGGGCTTCTCCGATAATTTTTTTTTTTTTTGATAATATTAAAAGTGTCCAAGTACCTACAAATCGTACAAGGTAACTAACTTACGATCAGTTTAAATAAATAATGTAATGTGCTTTAATTTAACTGTACAAACAACTTAAATGTTTTCGCGCGCGAGCTTTAAAATAAACACGAGCGACTTCCCTTAAATTAAATATCAGTTGTAAAGTGTAAGTGAATTAGCAGTTCGTAAAAGTGAAGTAAGACCGTCGCCGGATGTGAGAACTGCGTAATGAAAAAGTTTCACTCGTCTCCGGTGGTAGTTTTAAAAGCGTGTAACTCGCCGAAGTTAATTATTTATTTTACGGGGGAAGAACTATTTGCCGAAGGTACACAGGTATCCTCGTGGGTTTCCTTTCTCTGATGGCTTTCCATTTCGAAAATCAAATGAACGATTTCAACATAACTGTTGAATTTTAATTCCTCTAACGTTCGTCAAATTGTAGAATGCATAATCATAATAGTACACACAAAAAAAAAAAAAACAATACGATTTGTAGATATGAGAAAGTATAAATCGATCACGTGATATACTTCTCGTTCTCAGCTAATGCTGCGGATGTCAGGGTGTAATCCGAAGTGAAAAGTAGTTATTACATCATTTCAAGAATAACTTCGAGCGCAAACAAACTGAAATAAAGATTGAAACCTTCAGCGGCGTAAGCGTAGTAAACTACCGCTGCTGACTTGCAGTAAAACTTCTACGTCATTAATAAAAGCCGGAGCTAAAGTACATAAGTCGTTCGTTTAGAAACTTTCAGCTAGGCATAATTTAAATCAATTTAATGGCCAAGTTTGCTGGCCTATCTATCTATCTGTTCGATGGTATTTTTTAGTAGGCGGCCGAGGCCAATTTGTTTGTTTTTTGCCGCGAGTTGTCATTAAGTTGCCTCTTGCGTAAGTAAAAAGGAGGTAGAAATTGTGCGAGTTGTCGCATGTGTTAAGCCGGCTTCCCACCGTCGCACCGTGGGAAGGGTGTCGTCTGTGATCGTGCGGGGCTGTGCGTGGCGGTGCGTTCGATCCGCCGCGAGTCGGTAACTTCAAAGGTGCGGTGCGTGCTCGTGCGCGGTTGTCCGAGTTCGTCTGCCAGAATGCGGACAAAATGACGTATCTTTGTATCTTGTTCATTTTGTCGTCGCCGTTTATGATTGTACATGTGCGTAGTTTTCAGTATGGAGTGGGCAAACGACTTAATCTTCGAATTTTTGAATCTTATCAAAATGAACCGTCGTTGTGGAACTTCTTCACAGCGGAACACAACTATAAAAATGACGCATACGATGCATAGCACAGAATTAAAACTCAATTAAGAGGCGATAATATACCTGTAAAATAATTGAAAACAAAGAGAGACAACTTAATGTCTACCTACAGGAGATAAGCAGCAGCAGCAGCGATGCGACTCCTATCGTTAGGCATTTTGGAATGGCAAAAACCGTGAAACACGCACCGTGGGAAGCCGGCTTTATGGCACAGTACACACATAGGCAGAGCTATAAAACAAGGATTTTTTGCATTTGCAGTCGAAGCGCAGTGATAACCACAGCAAGAATATCGCGGACGCGCTTGCCACCGGTATTTATACTGAATCACAATAGAATGTGCAATTTAGACTTCATGGAGTACTTAGACATGTTACACATTGTTCATTTTTCTACAGAGTTCACTGAACCTATGAGTCGTTTATAATAAATCTGTATAAAACTGAAAGGAAATACGAGATGGCAAGAAATTTAAAGTAGAAAAAGGAATTTCCGCGTTTACTGTCGAACTAAGCGTTTTCGCGTTGAGATCCTAAATAAGAACGTCGTGGACTCGCCTTGCACCGGTATTTATACCGAAAAGCAATTGAATGTGCAAATTTAAACTTTATGCGACATCTAGGTAAGACGAAATCACCTTACGTCATTCAGTTTTTTCCAGAGCTCACTGAACCTATGAGTCGTTTATAATAAATCCGTATAAAACCGAAAGGAAATACGAGATGGCAAGAAATTTAAAGTAGAACAAAGAATTCCCGCGTTTACAGTCGAACTAAGAGTTTTCGCGTTGATAGCCGAAGTTGCGGACGCGCTTTGCACCGATATTTATGCAGAAAAACAATTGAATGTGCAAATTTAAACTTCATGCGTTATTTAAGATATTTTTATTCAAACATCACTGAACCTATGAATAATTTATAACAAATTATGTATAAAACTACTGGAAAGACTGGAAGAAGTTCCCAAAGTAACACAGAAAGAGCGGATGATTTACTTGTTAAATACTTAGATACTCTTTTAAGAACTTGCAGTTGAGGAAGCTAAGCCCTTTCTGTTTTTCCCTTCCAGAATTCTCCTAACCGTTGAAATTTGCATTTTCTCCCTCAATCTTTCTTTTCCCCTTAGTGCTGTTTCACTTCCTCTTGGTAAATGCTTCTTGTTCTATCATGTTTTCCTTTTTTGAGTGGCATCTATTTCTATAATGTAACTGCTGGAAAAATTGAAAGCAATGGCTTCCAGAGTAGAAGAAAAGGAGGACGACTTACTATTTCAAATCCAGGATCCTAAAGACCTGGCCTTTGAAGAAGTTAAAATCAAGCTGTGTTTCTCTCACAGAAATCTTCTATCTGGTGCATACCTTCTCATTTTTTACTGCTGCATCACTTCTTCTTACCCCAAGGTTTCTTGGTCTGCTCCTTTTTTGAGCATCATATATTAGTCTTCTTCTTCTTCTTCTCTCTTTGGTACTGCCTCACTTCCTCTTGGTAAATGCTTCCTGGCCTGTCATTTTTTACTTTTTTTAATGACACCTCTTTGTAAAGCTGCTAAAAAATTTGAAACGCCTTTACTTTACAATGGTTTCTGGAGTAAAAGAAATGGCGTACGACTTACTTCTTCAAACGCAAGCCCACCTAAGCTATCTACCTGTAGGTTACAAGCTTTTGGGAGGGAAAATTAACTTTCGTCCCAAAGCCCGGCTAAATCAACGGGACGGGCACGGTCATGCGAAACCCAGAAACGAAAGGGCAGTGAATTAAAAAATCAATAAATAGTCACCAGTTACTATAAACTTGTCTCTATTTAAAAAGAAGGGCCTCGAATCTTGCGTGAGCAATCGCAAGAATCAACTAATTTATTCAACAAATTAAACAAAACGTTAAAGTTTAAAAGGAAATTCGAAATACGTTATAATCAAAGTATCAGTCTCGGCTCAGGAAACGATGTCCACGTAACGTGAGGAGAGGCGCAACACAGCTCACACCTTCACCTGTCGTCTGCGTTGACAGTACGCGTCTAGTCAAAGGGGTCAGGTTCGATCCAAACAGCTCGACATCGGTGGATTGCATGGGATGCGTAAGACTTGTATCACATTTCGGAATATTCCACCCTTGATTACATCGTCCGCGCCCCACACGTCAGTTGTCGTCGTCGATGTCCAACGAGATCGAATTCGGCGGAGGGCCGCAGAAGCAAAGAAGAGGTGTCGCTATTCCCAGCGACCTCTCTCGATAAAAGTCACCAACAGCAGTTCGGTGAATTCAAGTCTGGACTTACTGGAAAGTATGGCAGCGAAGCAACCGTCGTTGACGAAACTGACTTTGCGATATATTCAAGATGGTTGGCCCCAGATATCACCACGAAGGTTTGAGTAGCCAAAGGAGGATGATCGTAGTATTCATATTAGACGTACTAATGATAATAATAACAGCTACAGACCAGACCAGACTAGACCAGTTCCCTATAACACACCATAACGCTCATCAAGCGGTTCCTGAGCGAATTAGCCCTTATCCGCTTGGGCCCCGACCAGAGCCATCGGATTGAGATACGCCCAATCATTATCCAACTAGGCATTTTCGGCCTGTTCACTTTAATTCATATCAAGGGGAGAAAAAGATAATATGGCAAGAAACTCAATCATGAACTTAAACTAGGTCTAGAGGTAATAGTCACACGATAACATCCCTTTTGCAAGTGTTCGAGGGGCACGTATGGATCCCTAAGATCCCATTTCTGATTTGTTAGAATTTTTTGATTCTCTTAAAACAAACACCACACCACGAGGTGCACCCGATGCGTTCTAACTAAGAACTGTCGAGGCATCTGAAGAAGGACGGATAAAATAAAGAGGGGGATTGATAGAAGAAGACAGATGACTCGCATGGGAAATGAGGGAGACAAAACAATTCCGTGATGCGTGGTAAATGTTCTTGTTTAATGACGCAACAAATAAAACGCGCGTCGGCAAATAACGGTCTTTTTGTGTTCCTACGCAATACAGGTGGCCCGAAAAACTGACGATGATTTTAACGGGATTTTCACCCGTAACACTTGTTTTAACTCAACGTCTCAAGTTGGGAAACATCCTGTATTTATATACAAATAAAAAGCTACAGTTTTCTGACCGCTGACCAACGCCCGAACAAAGACCCGCAATTGAAGTTAGAACGCGAAAAATTAAATATTAAAGCGCGATTCGACGAGCGGCACTTAACGACGTGACCTTAGAAAATAATGTCGCTACTAAATAATAATTTCGTCTGCGCTCGAGTACTTTAATAGTGAGCGAGTAAACCACAACAAAAGGGCCGATTGTCGAAATCGTTCACGCATCATTACTTTATTAATTTATTACTAATTTCGTTGATGGTGCAAGGGGGCCTTAAAAGCCTGACGAAATTGAACTAAGGTATTATCGGAGTCTAATTTAATAAAAATACTTAACTTGGTAATTTCTTGAAGACGTACCTACATACTTAGCTAGACTGTTGCCAGAAAGCCATTTGTTTAACATAATGAAGTAAAAAGGATTTTTTTTTATAAATACGTGTCGACGCTCGAAGCGTGCTGCGTAACCGTGAAAACACCTGCATCCGTTTTGGGACACGTATGCGCTGAGTTGCAACTTGCAGATTTTGATCGTAATTAATCGGAGTATTTCGGTCTAATAATTAAATAAGAGACGGCTGTCGTTAATAGGTTCAGCCAGGCGATCCGTGCATTCGAAAACGTGCAATTGAACGGGAAATGTAGGTGACAATTATGTAATTGCGGTTGTGAATAGATGAAATACCATCTCCATTGTAGTACGTGTGAATAACTGCAAGTGAATGACAGATTTGTGATAGAGGAACTCCAGTATAAAAGCAGCAATGAAAGGCGAGGCAGAGCGTGAAGGAATGCAGGCAGCAGCGTTCGTGTATTACAACGGTGCCAGGCGCAGATAGGAAGAACGTCACGAATAAATACCGTACGCCTTCAACAAACACCGCCCAAATCAAATCAACAATTTCGAACTTAAATAAGCAGCAGCGGCAGCTGAATGGGCGACATAAACATCCGTCAAATCTTTGCTCGTCGCGCTGCCACCGTAATATTTCAGCATTTGCAGAGAGAATTCGGTACGCATAAATCACGCAGCTAGTTAAATATAAACGCACGGGAGATAAAACGCTATGATAGACGACAATAAATCTCTCCTTTGCAATTTGTCTTATTGCTAATGATCCGCGCAGGAAGTAAAGTCCCGTCCGTGCCAAATTGATTTCTCGATTCCTCCTCTCGAATCCGCGCGCAAAATTAAAATTGATCCGCCAAAAAAACGATAAACTCCGCGATGTGTAACGTCGACCTGAAATAATAACCATATTTCAGCGGGCTTGATGTATGCGCTTTGCCGAAGATCGCTTTAATGCCGTGATTTATGCGAGTACATATCTACTGAAAGGGAAACAAATTGATAGCTATTTTTTAAATGTTTTTTATTAAAAACAACCCCTCCGACGAAATATCTAAAGTCAGACACGGAATTCACTGTTTAACATGCAACAAGAAATTTTATTGCCGAATACGTTTTCAATTTGCATTCGGAATAAAATCCTTTTACTTATGTGTAAGGTCGGCCGAAATTACCAACATATTTTTTTTTATTATTATTATTATGAAAATGTGGTAATGCGTATACATAAATGTAAGTAATCAAAACGCTCACCATTTCCTTTGGCTACTATGTACCGTTCGCTACCATCACCTCCCATTGACATGATGCGTTCATGCAACAATAACATGTGTTTACAATCATTTGCAAGAGACAACAGTTATTTACTCACCGGGGCCCCAACGGTCTGCACCTCAACCCCTTGGTCAATTCACAACTCAATCTAGTGCCTCCATCATCGCTCCTGATGATGTCCAACCTTGGGCCTTCAGTATCATATCTGTTGCTCTTTCAGAAACTATTGCTTTGAAATGTTATTTCCAGAAACACAAACCACATGCAGTACAGATAGCCTCAATGACATGCAAACATATTCGACCCTACGACCCGTGGATTCTCTACCACCAATCCACTCTTCCGCCAAGGTGACTTATTCCGGCGTCACCCGCATCTCACAGGTGACGCCCGTCAACCCGCATCTCACAGGTGAACGACGCGACGTCCTTACCGTCACCCGGCACGTAGGGGTGGTGACAATTACATAATAACCTTAGGGGGGCTTACTATCCTCTACATAGGGGCCCTAAGGGGTCACTCATGGGACCGTGAACAGTACGTCGTTCACCCTCGGCTGCGCTTTTACCCTGTTAGTACGATTTCCCTTCAGGGATGGCCACCACCACACTGCTTAACGAACATTACTATGTCCAGCAAACTGACGTCACAAACTCTACGTCAGCATGGCCACCCCAGCCAACCTCCTAGTCAGCGGTCAAGTGATGTAGCACTTGCCACGCTTTGCCGAGCCTAACCCAGGGAAATCGCTCATTCGTACCATGCAAGAAATACTTCAAGCTAATTCTCTACATATCATGCATTAACTACAATTTATAACTTATCTCTAGAGTACTGCGTTCCTGGTTCTCTGGGCGTAGTGCACAATACTTTCTGAACACACCCTGTATACGCACGCCAGGAATATATCACACGCGTACTATACAACTAACGCGAGTTGCGAGTACAAGTTGCAAGTGGGCTAACTTTATGTGCGCGTGTTAATTAATTATTTTCCCGCACCTTTCTATCATATTAATTAACACCGCAAACTCTTATTAGTGCGCCTATCGATTACGTATCGTAAACCCGACTGTTTCGATTCCCAAAGCAAACCTGTTCTCCCCGAAACTGTTTGTTATTTATATAATCTCAAGAGGACGCAGCATACCACCGCGACCGTAAGCAGTTTGGGTGAACCTAAACAAAACTCGATGCATTGCAGGCAAACGTTTATCATTCTTTAATTCTAAACGCATTATATTTTTGCTTAAAAATGAATATCTAACATATGTGACTTTCATAAAAGGAAAACGCACTACCATTTATATCTACGACAACAAAGAACCTCTAGTGTAGCTGTGCAACCTTGACTTTGTTTACTAATATCATATTTCAGGTGTTCACATAACTTGCAGCTGCACCAACCTTGATCTTGTTTCTTAATATTATACTTCATGTGTATAACGCGTCGGCCTGACCACCACTGGCTATGCGTTTATCATGAGTAAATGAAGGATAGAATAGTAGAAAGCGCATGAGTAAACGAAATAGCTACATCAATCGACGTTGCCGATTGATAACGCGGGCCACGCTCCGGCCGCAGCATTCCTACCTTCGCACGCAACATTGTAATATCTCTATTTCATTTCCACACAAGTTTCAATGAGCCTCTCCTTCATTTACTCACAATTAACCGCATACCTAGTCTTGGTCAGACCAACTGTGTATGACAGTTATTATATATTTATATCGTCAGCTAACGTGTTGTCTCCACCATGTCGCTGTACCATGTCCAGCGGTTCACGTTAGTCGTTTAGGGGCGTAGGTAGAAATTAATTTAAATTAAACTGTCCTAATAAATTATTTCCGATTAAAGTTTTTAGGTTAAGATTATAATTATTCTAACGCGACAATATTATTCAAATATCATTTACATCTACTAGATTTGATGATTGTTTCATATCGTTGCATCCTAGTGTATAGGCTACCCGCGAAACAGAAAGAAATACCCCGTTAATAGTTGCCGACACATTCCGGTAAACTTCACGCATGCCCTCGTCGCATCTCAAAAGATTCGAAACGAAGAGGGGGAGCTCGTTGTTTATCGATTGGTTTATTGTGCTCGCTCGCCAAATGCAATAAATAAATAATTTCAGTTTAATCAACGCTAATTATTTTGAACTTGAATTCGTAACTAAATTTTATCAAATAAAAGTTGCTCTCTCTCTCTCTGTGTCTCATCGTTGTCCCCAAAGCTAAATATGAAATTGGGGTTTCGAAATTATACTCGGTCACGGCAAACAGGATTTCGCTTTATTCTTCTTTTCGACGACGATGATTACAGTCGTATCCTCCTCTCTCCATCAACGTTTGTTACATATGAGTGGATCCGCAAGAGTAATTAGGTTGATTAATTCATGCCACGTAATCTCTGCCAAATACACTATGCACATGGTTGTGCAAGCGTAATTATTAGCCTCTAGTGGAAGGAGGGAGGGGGTGCACTTACGAATGAGTACGTTCACCCGACTTACATTTTATTAAATCCCGCATTGTCAACTCTTCTGGAGGTTCTGTCTAGACTTGCAGGTCGAATCAAACTGTAGTAACTCAGCGCGCACGTGTTCCAAAACGGACGCAGGTGATTTTGCGGTTATTACGAAGTCGAGCGAATCAGCTCACTTGCGACCTGTTTCGTTTATAATTCTCTTAGTGGACGCGGCCACTCTTATTTTGTGCCAAAAACAAATAAAATATCAGCTAATTGTAAGTTCTTTGAGATATTTTCTAGGTTTTACTAAAATTGCATTCGTGATCCTTTTTCTCTGGATGAAGGTCGGAAGCAGTTCATCCAGAAAGTAGGAGAGTTTAAGGCATTTATTTTATTAAGAAAAATTAAAAGAGTAGTTTGCTTCTTTCTTCCTTAAAATAGTTCGCAACCTCCAGCGTCGGTTATTGACTAGACTGGTCACCCTAGTCACAGAATACTAATCTAAACAGAAGCGTCACTTGAAAAGGAGATTAATAATTAGAAAGAGTAAGAAGTGCACTACCAGTTTAAATGTCTTTCGTGTCCACTCGGCAACACTCGCGCGTTTCCTTCGACGCGTTGCTTGAAGGCGTAACGCGAGAGAGAAAAAAGAATGCGTTACCTTCGAGTTAACACAGGATGGATAAATTTGCCTGTGAAGAAGCATGGCGGAGTAAAATTTCGTAACGAGAACTACCCAAGTGGGACCTAGTAGGAGTCGAGAGAAAATTTTAATAATTATAACTGAATAATATTTACAGTAAAAATGTCTGAAATGAGCGATAAACGTGTAGCAGAGAAAAGGAGAATAAGGGTTGCGAGTCACAAATTTTATTCGACAAATATGGAATATGTTTTATTAGGTGCATGATAATAGGTCTGTTTCTGCAGTGTTCCGGACTAGTTTGAAACCGTCCGTCGAATTAATTACCGCTTTTAAGAGCTGCGTTAAATGTGAGACTTTGTACGGCGCATGGTTCCACGTTCTGGCAGTTTCGGATCGGTCAGGGACTGCTGCAGAAACAGACTTAAAGATATTCTGAGTGCGCACGAATGCCACAAGTGGAACTCGCTTTAAAATTAATAGCGTAGATTCCACCTCATCTCTAAATATTTTCAAAGCACGCACGCATTTCTACTGCACTACTGATTTAAATGGCCTAGGTCATCGGCAGGTTGTGCGGAAGATCAAAGGTACCGACTCGAGTTGTGCTTCTGTATAGATTAGTATTCTGTGCCCTAGTTATGAACAGGACAGATACAGAGAGATTGGAAATTTGGGAAACAAAGATGTCGAGAATAACATTTGAAGGCAAGAGAAAAAGGACCCAAATATTACAAGATTTGTAAAATCAAAGAAACTTACACATAAAAGAGAGGAGAAGACATTCGAATAGTAAATTAATCTTAACCCAAAGGAAGTGAGAAGATGAAGTCATCTCAAGAAAGGTGGGTTCTACGCATTAATTGATTTTATATTTTAAGTATACGGGCTGTCCCATAAATAAGGAGCCATACGGCACCAGTGGATAGGTGATCCTCTAATAAAATTACGAAAACGGCATCGTTTTGGAGATATTCTAAAATATAATACTAAGTCCGTACCTGACCCGCGCAACTCGACCCCTATTGTACCGCAAGGCGAAAGCTTTCTATGAATCACAAAGGTGTTGATCTAGAAGCACTTATCGCAGCTTGTTCGCGACTGTAGAATATGCGGATATGTTTCAAATGTATAATAATAATCATCATCCAGGGCGTAGTACACGTGAAGTTGGTGTGCCACGTACTGTTGTGCGCTGTTCCGGGAGAAAAGTTGTTACATCCCTATCACGTGTTACGGTCGATTCCCCTCAGTCACTGTTATTTTGTTTACAAACGGCCCCCGACGTTGTGTGGATCGATTGACCGGTGTGGTGGTTTTGAATTTCGCGCCAAGTCGGTGGTTCGTACTTAAAGTTAAGTTAGGAAGCGCGAGGAATTCTGGGTGCGGACAGGCGCGCTAGGATTTTTGGCATTGGTCAGCAAGGTGTGTCCGAAGACGGCATTTTGATTTTTGATTTCGAGTGTGTGTTTCATCGTTGATCTCTTGAGTATCTCTGCGGTTTTGGGCTTACGAATTTTGGTGATACGCGTCCAGTTCTGTGAGATTTACTCGAGAAGCCACGGATTGGGAAAGGTTTTAGACCTTATTTTCCTACGTCTTTTTCGGATTTTGTTTGGGTCAACGCGTGTACCACGCTTCAAATCAACGCTTCGGAAGCTCGGCGGGTCCATGCCGAGGTAAGCCAGCATTTACTTTCTTTAACTCCGTTTGATTTTAATTCGATTGTGTCTGT
This sequence comes from Dorcus hopei, assembly GCA_033060865.1. Classification (NCBI taxonomy): domain Eukaryota; kingdom Metazoa; phylum Arthropoda; class Insecta; order Coleoptera; family Lucanidae; genus Dorcus; species Dorcus hopei. The sequence continues at coordinate 12,529,742 of CM065420.1, forward strand.
TTTACGAATAGTTACGGGCGGTAGCGAGTAGTAGCGGGTAGCCACCCCCTCCCCCCCAGCTTTGAGCGTTTACGCTAGCGTGGAGCGACTTCTGAATTTTCAGAAGCGATCTTTTGCCTTCGCCGTTTGATTTCAAGTACTTTTCGCAATCTTTCCGGCGGGGCGAAACCATTGCGGAGTGACGAGGACGCGAGATGAACCTACGAGCTTCTCCCCCAAGGCACTGAAGGTCGGTGTGCAATCGAAGGGCTTCACGGTATTGTACCCCATTGAATACTTTTTTTGCGTTTTTCACTATGCTTTTGGTCACGCTCTGTGACGACCTTGCACCTTTTGTGGGATAATCGTTTTTTATTATCGTCGTATTTGTGCGGTCGCCGCATGTACAGTGGCGAGTGATTTTATTGATTTAATACCGGATTGTTTCGGCGCCTAGTTTTAAGTGTGTTTTTTTGTTGTTCACAATTTACTACCGTAGTTTAATTTCTTTAATACGTTTACGGCTGCTTCTCAGTCCTGTCTGTAAGCGGACGTGTGGGATCCCTAACGGACGACATAGTTTTTTTTTGCGCGTATCGCGTGAATACTGTTGTTACGTAGTATTACATTTTTTTTTTTTTTGTAAAGAGAGTTTAATGCGGATTTTTTTTGTCTTTGTGACATTTCGCTTGACGGGACGCTTTGTACGCCCCTTCGCGGTTTATCTCTCATTAAAGCCTACTTAACGTGAAGTTTGTCTTTTTTTTTAATTTCTATATCTTGCGGAACATACCCCCCTTTACTGTTCCTTTTCAGGACGGATCATATCGGAAATGAATCGACTGGTAAGTAGGATTTTCTCTCCTGTTGGGGGAATTCCGAGATTGCAAGTTTTTGCGATCTTCAACAGGTGGCGCCCCTTTTCGAACTACAGTTACCTGTGCGAAACTGTTTGCCCACGGCCTTCTCCACTGACACGGGATTTGGTCGCAGCAACACTCTATACACAGTATGTTCACTGGCGCTAGTTTCGCGTACAAAATTCTTGCAAACTCGGTGAAGAATGCGCAGTAGTCTCGCTGCTTCTATTCGTAGTTTGGTTTACCGGCTTGGTTCGGGCACGTTCGGGCAACTGCAAACACTGCAAGATTTTCAATTTAAATTGTTTGCGCCACGTAAGAATCAACGCACGGAAGAATGCGCAGTGGTTGCATTGAAGACACAAAGATCAAAGGTACCTACGCCGAGTGAACAGACTGTGTGTAGACTGTGGCCTAACCATCGGGCGATCCAGGTAGGTTCGTTTGTATCCGTTTCGGTTTTGTTTTTTAAAATTTTTCGCCATCAGGTAACCTGCCGTACACACTCGACCGTGGATTTCGTTGGGTGCGTTCGACATTACGCTCGGGGCACGCTCTGAGCAGAAGTGTGAGGGAGAGCGAATGAGCTTCAGAGTATATAAGAGTGAGACAAAGGAAGGCCCCGAGCGCTCTGAGCGTGATGTCGAATGCACCTGTTATGTTTGGTAAGAGTGTGCGCGACATACGCGCAACATGTGCAACACTTGATTACCATCAGCGACGCGTCTTGTGTCAGAGTGGATGCAACAACAAGAACTGGCAGCAGCAAACTTCAGTGCAAGCAAATTTGCGTCGCCAGCGAAGGGCACTTGCTGTAAACATCGCGGTAAGTATTGAGCTAATGACATAGCGATCGGAGTCCAAAGACCCCAGCAATACGTCATTATGTTGAGCAGGTCAGTTTTATTATCTTTTACAACATCACATCTGAATCAGAATTTATAAGCATTCCGTTCGTAATTTCTCCGAAAATTTTCACAGAGAAAATTTGCCGAAACAGACCGTTTATATGTTTCATTGTGTTAGCTCATGCGTTATGGCCCCTTGTTTACGGGACAGCCTGTACACGCAAATATGTAATAACAAAAGGAAAAATTGAAAATCGATGTTTATTTATTTTTTATGTTCATACAACGTCTTAACAAAATAAATGCCTTACATAACATCATCAGCACTGGAAAATCTTTCAGTCTCACACAATAATAATTTTTTTACTCACTTTCAGAAAATTATGTACGAGCAAACAAGAACGATAGATTATTGGTTTGATACATAAGAAAAAAAAACATGAAACAAGGTGGATGCGACCAACGTTGGCGACACGTAAGTTTATGCGCCAATAAGGTAGTTATAGTTATGAAGGTCTTACTTTTTAATACGCCCTCGTATATGTCAGATTATTTTTTTTTACAGGAACTTTCTCTTTACCAGTTTCGTTACAATTTTTTTAAACTTTATGTTCGCATTGATTGAAACTGGTTTTGAAAAAGAAATGCAGGAAGATTTTTTAAAAAATTGGCAATACTTTGCGCCATAGGACGCCCTCTAACATACATGAGGCGTTCTACTGCGAATTATTCACGTCGCAAACCACTCATTACATATTACAGAGCGCTGTGGAATAAGTAGGAGTTCTGGAAGGTGCGACAAAATACAAAAGCGTACGCAGTAACCTGTAACACCTTGTCGTGATCATAAACACATCGTCTCTAATTGCATTTTTAACAACTCACTGCTCTAGAGTCTATATGTATATCACATAATATATCTCCTAAAATAGCTGCATTCGATCCACCGATTTGGATTGATTTAAATCGATTCAAAAAGAATTAATACGTTCGATTCGTGCAGGATTCACCATGAGCCAAATGTAAAGAAAGTGATCCAGATCACTTCTGAGTGACCCTAGTGATGAAAACAAATTGATTTCGGCTGCGAATCGAATGCAGCTAATGTCTAACATCTCGTACAATCTTAATCTTGTATTTGCAGTTGTAAAAGCAGCTATTGAAAGTAATTAAATTGTATCATGTTATCATTTATATCAGTCAGCTTTATACTATCAAGTCCATATCATCTAATAAAATTGCATAAAACCTTTTAACATCTGTACCATATTCTGTACACCCCATATTTTGTCTCTGACCAAACTTACCCCATAAGAAATTTCTCTCTTTCCAGGATTGTTTTCTACTTTACCCAATTCTATCCCCAATTTTTCTCTTACTGCCGTTCTATATTCTTCTTCCGATTCAAAATCATTTTTCCATTCACTCGTCTCTAGTTTTATTTTCATAAATGCTTTTACATATTATCCATTCACGTTCTTTTTGCATTCTAGTAGGCCATGTTTTTTTTTCGTTAAGTTACGTACATGAATTTTGATAGAACTCAAAATGTGACAAATGTAAAATTCTGATTTAAAGTCGGTTCTTGTCCGATGAAAATTGTCTCACAAAATCTTTAAACCGGACACTAAATAGCGTACAAAACACTTTTAATCGAATCTCGTTTGAATGTATATTCTACGAACAAGAATTTGCGACTTTCGTTAGCGAGTCGTAAATTCTTGTTCGTGACTAATACATTCTTATTTAATTTGGCACATAATTGGCATAATGGAAGTGTGGCACATTTCATTAATCAGTTAATCACTGTACTGATGGATACGACTACAAATATCTATACATTTTAATTTATTTCCCTTAACCCTCAATTTTGTTGCACTTGTTCTTCATCTTCCAAAGAAGAACTCAGTTCTTCAAATTTTTTCATTTCTTTTTCAATTGGTTTCATTTCTTTGCCTTGCAATCTTTTAAAGATGGCGAGTTCATCGCAATGGTCCAGGTAAAATCCCGAGAAATTAACGATCCCCGAAACCACTAGAGTTCCGGTTGTTACCCAAAGTATCCACTTGGATGACGGCTCCACCGTTATACCAAAATGCAGAATTTTGAAGATAATACAGAAGAACAACAAGGAAAATCAACAACAATGAAAACAACAGGGAAAATCGAAGATGATAAGAGGTGAGACAACTCAAAACAATAAAACTGTTTTGCTAATAACTGTTTTATTTTTGCAGGGATACGTCTCATCGGATCCATCCACATTCAGATCTCTCAGATTAAGTTCATCGTCTTGAGTATTATAATTTATAATTATATTTAATTTTTTTTGTTGAATTAAGTATATGAGTAAATAATCAAGAAACAAAAGATATCTTACGTAGTAGGTTGTGGTTACAATTTCACTGCATATTAGTCTATCACGTTATTGTATTCGTTCATTGCCGACTAGAGATACAGGCCATGCTCAATGGGTGGGGAATGGGTGGGGATTCGGAGTCTGGCATTCATGGCGCATGAATTAATTAATGAAAGACTCCGAGATTCGGAGTCTCCCCACCCACTGAGCATGGCCTGTACTTCTAGTCGGCAATGATTCGTTCCATAATCTGTATTACCAATTTAATTAATAAAACCCAACAGGTTATTTTTGCATTGTTGTTATTAAAGCAAACAGCGAATAGAGCGGTGGCAGAATAGTGGCTTTTTTGTCGACAAAAAAGTGTCAAAGTCAAAGGACGTAAACAGTTTTTGATGTGTGGTCACACTTCTCACCTGCGCAGTGGCAAAACGCGAAAGAAATACAAACTGACTTGAGGCTTGTAGGTTTGATACGAGAGAACGCCTGCCTTGCTGGAAAAATAGTAAGTGCACCCATCACCAAACGAGAAAAAGAGCTCTTGGATTTAATCCATACAGATGTCTGCGAACCGATGAGAAAGCTTCTCATTGTAGGGTACGATACTTCATAACATTCATTGACGACTTCAGTCGATGGTGCCAAGTATATCTTTTGCGCAACATGGGAGAAGGTGTCAAGAAATTCATCGAGTTTAAGAACAGGTCGAAACTCAAACAGGACGCAAAATTACAGCCATTCAGTCCAACAACGGCAAAGAGTTTTGCAACGAAAAGATGAATAAAAAACGCAGGAGTCTATCAACGTCTGACAACTTCACACAGACCGCAGCAAAACGGTCGAAACTGCTCGTTGTATGTTCATTGAGTCAGAGCTACCGCCTGTGTTCTGGGCAGAAACAATCGCCGCATCAAATCATACCCGAAACCGATGTACCACGAAAGGTTTACCCGACGGGATTCCTTGTGAAATATGGACGGGAAAAATACCGGACATTTCACATTTACGCATATTCGGCAACAAAGTCTACATCTTGGATAAGACGCCAAACAAGGGAAAAAGGGTACAAGGAATTTTCAAAGAATGTTGCAAAGGTTACCTAGTGAACGCAAAATACTTATCTCTAGAGACGTGACGTTCCCCATCGAGTTCGAACACAAACACAATTACGAAGGCCACGTTCCAAACGACAAGAATCATGATCAACTCCCGGAAAAATGTCTCGACCAGAAGACCTCCTCACCTAAAACAGTTGAAATTGATTCGAGCGCCAACCCAGGAAAAACAACCGATGATGACGACTCACCATTCCTTGGTTCCGAAAGAGTCATCGATCCAAGCAAACCAGATGATGACAATCAACCGCTCCTTGGATTTGAAAAAGCAACTGGTTGACCAGGAGTCGTTGAAGAGAATCATCAGAACAACGCTCTAAAGAACATGGTAGACCGAAGAAAGTAAAGACCGGAAGGAAAAGTCGCCTTGCCAAGGCATATAAGTCAACCGTTGGTCAGGCAAATCAACATTGACTTTACGACGCCCAAGTCGCAATGAACGCATCGTTAGGGATGCGATGAATGGACCAGATCAAGAAGAATGGTTTGATGCCATACTTATATTCTGAAATTAAATGCTTAGTCAAAAATGATATTTGGGAGATAGTTCAAGAGCCAGTTGACAATTAGGTAACTGACTGCAGAACAGAACTACGTAATAAGTACCACCCAGACGCAACCTTGCTACAAAAAAAGCAAGGGTAGTCGCACGAGGTTTCAATCAAAGACCGGGGATACTTTTGCTCCTATCGCCAGAATGGAATCTTTCGCTTGCTCATTGCTCATGGCGTTATTAGCCAAGTTCAACTTGCAAATTTCACAATTTGACATCACAACGGCTTACCAAAATGGTGATATGGGAACTTATGAAGCAGCCAGACTTGCTAGTAGAATCGCCGCAGGAAATCGTCAAGACTGAGAAGGACGACATTTTCGTAGGTAAAGCAAGAAATGTGCTTGGAAAATAAAAATCTGGAGACAAGGTTTGCAAACTACAAAAAGCAATTTATGGGCTGCGTCCGACTCATGGTTAAAAGACTCAAACCATGGCGGACCATCTGTGGGACGGTCGTTTTAAAATGCGACCACGACGCCCATGGTCTGACCAGGAGTCTGACAATGAGTCGGACGAATTCGCCTGTGTTTGACAACGAGTCGGACGTAGCCATGGACTTCGACGAGTTGGTCAACAATGGAATGCTAAGACCTACGAATTCGGGTCCCTGTATTTACATTGACGAACGAGGAGGACACCCAACTTTCGTACTTATCTACGTTAACGATATTTTGATCGCTTCTCGAGACCCGAAGAGGGCCAAAGAGATCACTTTCTTCTAAATTTGACGTAAAAGACCTCGGTGGCGTGAGCTATAGTTTAGGTATCGAAGTGGAACAAACCGAAGGAAAATGACCTCAAGTCAAAGCGGTGACATCAAGGACATATTGCGAAGATTCAAAATGCATGACTCCAGTGGCAGCAGCCGGAATCAAATTAGAAGCTCACACGACTACCGAGGAAGAAAATACACGACTTCCATGCAGAGAGTTAATAGGGGCGCTCATGTAAGTTGCTAACAGTACATTGCTTACACGGTCAACACGTTGAGTCTATACTGTCATAATCAAAATCTTGCCAATGATTTTGATTATGAATTCAGCATTCTATCAAAATCTTGCCAATGATTTTGATTATGACAAGGCGAATCCTTCGTCACCTACACGAAACCATTAACAAAAAGCTAGTGACCTTGAGCACTGAGCCTTGAGCACTGCTTATTGTTATCCTTGATCTGGTATAAATTGTAAAATTTCCGGAAGGACTTGATAGACTCCAAGGTCACAGATTTATTAGTGATCTTGAAAGTTTCAAGGTCAAGGATCGAGGTCCTTGACGTTACAAGTTACAAGGAGAGATAATAGAGAAATGGCCCACCTTAAGATCAAGAACGATTCTAGAACTCCTGCGGTCTTGCACACATCCAACACTTCGACTACAAAATTACAAGAGATGCTATAAGCGGATTTTTAGTGACCTTGAATATTGAAGGAAGTTTCGGAATCTACTTATTAGTGTCCTTGACCTTAACGACTGTCACTTTTTTAATACAAAGAAGAAACATCGTTTCAAAATACTTTAGGTTTCCTAGGCGAATTATTTAGAACTCAAACAGTTGAATTTTCAGCTAGGCGCTGATAGCAGTTTATAGATAACAGTTATTTATGAGCTGCGCCCATCAGCGCCTAGTAAAAGTTATGATAGGCAACCATACATGCACATTAGCTATAACAATAGTGTGCATGATTCACAGTTTGTCGTGTACCATTTTTTATATTAAATAAATCTCTTTGTGAAAGCCTGCTGATTATACATGAGGTGACCTTGGATCAAATAGTAATAACAGGACTGCTTGTGACGTCATTGTTTTACTGTTCGCAGCTTCGCAAAGGTTTTGTTGCATACTGTACAGTGCATTCGTTTTCATCTGTCACACATGTCACTTTAGACATTCCGTGACGTTTCCCATCCACAATGTGAAATTGTATTCTCCGTTTTGCAAGTCCCCTAATGTCGCGTCGGGATGATGTACTTACTAAACGAAATCTACGAATTCCTGAAGGAAGTTGAAATATTCGACATCCGCAACCCGGACGACCTCTACAAGTTCTTCATGTTCTGTTACATGTTTTCGTGGAGCATCCTGTTCTGGAAGGTCAGAACCTAACCGCACCTTCGACCTAGAGTTAAAGAAAGAAGAAAAAAAAACTGCGTTCAATAATCGGAATTTACTTTATTATACATAAAGAGACAATGTAACCAGCAAACAAAGTTCGACCATTTTTATATTTGATTTTATTTTGTGTGCTTTTTTTTTGATTCATTAAACGACACCTTCGATATTGAAAGAGGAGAATTTATACAAATTATTTACAGACTTGCCAATACCCTCGTCCGAATGATGTTGGAGAAATTTTATGTTCTTCAAAGAATTTAATAAATTTATTACCGAAACGTTGGTACATTGGATATTTCAGAGTCGACTTACACAGAAGCAAAAAAAAAATTATTATATGCGTGCGCAAATACGAGGGTTGTACAATAAATTTAGTTCTAGTATAGCATAGTCAACGGCGATTGTAAACCACCCAAGCGTGCCAACCTGAAACGTCATGGCTTATGACATGACAGTTCCCGGTTTAGTTCTAAGCTTGATATGTACTGGGCCCAGGCGCTTACTTCCCAGTGACAATTTAGAGCTAACACTGTAAGCCCCTCGTATTTGCTTAGCTACAGTTGTTTTTGATCGTGTACCCTTTAGAATTGAGCAAATAATAGATTTTCACTTGAAGCTGGAGGAGAAGAGGATTCCATTATTAAACGTGACATCACAACTGCGAACACGATAGAACAAGTGCAAAATTTTATAAAATATGTGCTTTCAATATACAAATCTTTTAAAAATTTTATTTACATAAATACCCGTTTAAAGTTGAAAATGTCATGCAGTTTCTTATTCTTATTAATATTATTATTAATCTACAGTAACACGTCGCGCGCTTAACTTGTTCATTTCTCTAACTAACGGATTCGTAAGCGCGCGCGAAAAATCAAAAAACAGTCAAGGAAACGTTCTTTTTTTAAAGGTAGAGGAAACATGTTTTTCTTTCTCTTCTTCTTCTTCTTTTAATATAACGAATCGTTTGAGTGTTTCTACCTTCTAGGATTTATTAACGACAAGTTTATGTGGTCCCTAAATTTTAACAGATCTAAGATCACTTAAGCATCAATCAGCGCCGCTGATTTGATTTTGAATTAGTTAGTTAACGCGGTACAGTTTTATTGACTCGTTTAGTTTTGATTTTTTTTTTAATAAGTCCGCGCATGCGCTCGTCCAAAACGAGCGGGAGAAAAACAGGGGGTTGTAAGTACAATTTAAAAAATAACTTAACTAAAAGATGACAAATGCAAACACCAGTTAATAAAATAAGTCGTAGTTTAGTTCTTAAAAGCGATTATCACCGCCTCTCCGTGGTGGCTTTTGTATCATCCGACGCTCTGGCGTCCAACGGATCTGCTTTCACCTCCGTCACTGTTTCCAAGGGGGAGTCCAGTGATAGTTGGTTTCCTTGAACCCAGTCGTAGGAACCGGGGGCCGAATTTGATCTACCCGAGCGACCTATGTGCAACCTGTTCAACGGAGCTTGCTCCGGATTACTTTTCCTGTGGTTTTCTCTTCTGTGCAAGAAAGGATTCTATAAAATGAAACGCAATAAGAGTATTTTCTCATTCATCGATCCTGCAAACTTTCATTCATTTCATAAACAACATTTAGGAGATGCCCAAATTATGGGAAAACGTCGGAGCCTAGCAAATTTTTACTTATAGCGTCTTTTACTGAGCACTCGCAGAGACAATGTCACGAAAGGGATTTTCTAAAAAACCACGAGGGGCTTTCTGGTTGTATTCCGCAAACAAATAATTTAAACGCGAACATGTGTAATCGAGGGCACCGCAACCGTGTCGAAATAAACAGGTAATCGGTTCAAATTCCACAACGATAGAGCTCAGCGAAAATTACGATAAACGAGGCCGCGCACATATGAAATCGATGGGCGAAACACGGAGCAAGAACAAAGAGATGCAACATGCAAACTAGCCAAAAACGGTGTATAAAAATGCGAGCGAAAAATTAGGAGGCAGTCGTGCTACCGAACCGACTCCGTGGCGACTAGTGCCGACGCACCGGGACGCCACGCACCGAGACGCTGTCCTACAACTGAACGCCACTCCATCGAGACGCTGTCCTACACCGGGACGCTACTGCATCGAGACGCTGTCCTACACCGGGACGCCACTGCACCGAGACGCTGTCCTACAACTGAACGCCACTCCATCGAGACGCTGTCCTACACCGGGACGCTACTGCACCGAGACGCTGTCCTACAACTGAACGCCACTCCATCGAGACGCTGTCCTACACCGGAACGCCACTCCATCGAGACGCTGTCCTGCACCGGGACGCTGCTGCATCGAGACGCTGTCCTACAACTAAACGCTACTGAGCTACGTGAACGACGTGAACTAACCGTCGCCGTGGACACCCGGACCGCATTCCCAACAATTCGAGACGAACCCCCGCAACTAAATTTATTTAAATTTCCTTTAATAAAGAGGTATTAATTCCTTTTTTCTAAAACACCTGTGCTTCAAGCTCTACCATCTATTACCTCTGCTACCTAAACGGATAGAAACCCCGGGCCCGTGACAATCTCCATCCCCTCTTATTACATGAGGTTAAAACAAGATGGAGATAGGGCTAGTGCTCTAGAACAGTCACTCAAAAACGCTATTAGATTTCCTAATTCAATTTGACGTTATAACAGTAAAAGTGTTTTCATTAATCGATTCTCCAAACTTTCATTCATTTAGTAAACAACATCCAGGAGATACACAATCTATGGGAAAACGTAACCCTTCATCAAAACCCTGATTTTCTAATTCAATGCGGCGCTATTATCCGAAATAACGTGTAACCTACCTGGAAAGAATGTTTTTTGAGCATATGTTTGATTAAAATCAACGTGTCCAGTTTAGGAATCGACGTGACCACTTTCGCGACGTCTTCGTCCGTAACTTCCACGAGGTGACAGTTTTCTTCCTCGCTCGGTAATAGACAGCTCCCGTGCTTGTTGACCCAAGGGTGGACCTAAACAGTGAAACAAGTTTCGTGTTGGTGATGGTGGACATTGTTAAAACTGTAAGAATCCAGCATTTCATAATCATTAAGCTCATTACGTAAGTTAAACTCGATGCAATGTCGCCTACGCGAGCGCGGAAAATTCGCCCACCTAAACGCTTTGCCGATACGAGTCACGACTGACCTTTGCAAATTTAAAGAATTGCAGCTGCATAAGTGATTCGTCGAAAAAGCCGGGCATTATGCAAGCGTATGAACAGACGGTTTCGGAAAATCACGATGAATCATAGGGCAAACTGGCACACATGTAGAATATTACGTAATCGAAATAACTTTTGTAAAACCATATAAAAGATCATGGCATAGCACGACAGATCAGACAGCTAGTGCTCGTCCGACGACGTAATCAACATTAACAGAATATCATGGTGTGATTGTTCCCCAAAAATCCGACCGCCTCTCCGTAACTAGTACCATGGTTGGGTGAGAAAATATTAATTGATTTTTTTAGAAACTAACCACTTCTTAATTTGATATATGAAATGCAGTTTTTCTCGTTATAAAATCATTTTGAATCTGTGTTGTATAGTGTCGTTCTAACAATTAAACCGTGCCTACCTTAATTTCGGGCAGGACGATCCTGCTGTTGGGGTCCTTGATGAGCATTTTCGCGATGAGATCCTTCAGCTTGTCGGATATGACCCTGCACGCCGGGAACTCGACCGATTGATGCCGGATTTTCGAGTACAACGCGACGATGTTGTCGTCGTGAAAGGGTACCTTGCCGTACACGAAGGCGAACAACGTTATACCCATGGACCATATATCGGCTGCCTAAAATACAAGTCGTCCAACGTGAATCAACTTGACTGGCCAGGAGGCTAACGAGTGGGAGGGAAGGCGATTGATGTGATCCCACACCCCTTCAATTTTAATTTGCCAAATTAGATCTACCTAATTACGGACTCTAATTGGATACCGAAAACTGGCGTTAGAAATTGAACCTAATTTGGCAATCTAAGGCAAACTAAGAGTCTGGAAAACCCGAAGTATAGGGCCAGAAATTGAGTCCAATCTAATTAGCATTTGAAAATGAATGGGTATAAGGCCTAGCTAGAGAACTCGAGCGCATTTTGTTCCGAGGAAATAAAGTAAGTGCTCGTACATATTCATTGATTGCCTAAAATAAAAATAATCCAATTTATTTATATTGCCATGAACGTGGTGCATTCGCCCTTATTGGTGACTAGAAGGAAAGGGCGACCAATGGCAGAAGAGGTTGACGTAAAAACGCTGTGAACCTGTGACTTCTGGCGACGGTCGACAGGGGTACGAAGTAGGGTAGTACAACATGAGAAGTGCTGTTAGGTTTATATCGACGACAAACGGGGATCAAATTAAGAGAGACTCTCCTTCTTCGTCTCTAAAATTAATTCAGAGAGGTACAAGGTGGATACGCTCTCCTAAGAGCGCAAGGAAAATTGTACTGGTTTTATTTCCGTGGAGGTCATTAACAAAGATAATTTTTTCTTCATCCCACATCTCTCTGACAGTTGATAGGGTGAGTATGAGTTAGGTACAACGCATGAAGTGCTACCGAGTACAACTCCACGACAACCAGAGAAAAATAAAGAACGTTAATCAAAAGAGACTCTTTCTTATTGTCTCTTAATTTCCTTAACAGTCGATAGAAAGGGGTACAAGGTAGTTACACTCTCTCAAGAGTAGAGGAGTGTGAGGTGCGAGATTGTCATTAACAAAAAAAAATTTTTTCTTCATCTCACATCTCTCTAACAATCGATAGAATGAGTTTGAGATGGGTACAACGTACAAAGGAGGCATGTAAAACCATTACCAAGCTCTACAATCAATGTTACCCTCATTTGGCGCAGTGGTTAGATCAAAGAAGTAATGGACTGCTATACATCCCGTATCCTAATCATTGCACCACCACTTCCACTCCAACGGGGTAGTTAGATATTTTGACTTTGATTGAGTTAAATTGATATAATTTGCGCTTACTTTTCCGCTGAATCCTGCGCGATGCTCCCCTAAAGCTTCCGGGGCGGTGAAGGCGGGGGTTCCGGCGGTGGACGATAAGAAAGCGTCCGTGCCGTCGAATTCATTACACACCCCCAAATCGGCTATCTGGATGCGACCTGATTCGCTCAGCAGAAGATTTGCGGGTTTAATATCTCGGTGTATTATCCTCTGATAGTGCACTGTAAGGTACAAACTAAATCAACAAATATAACGACGGATATTAAGAAGAGGGGGAGGAATATCCCCGGACCCTCTTTTCTTGTGATTACAGACTCTCGAGTTTGTAATGCGCCCAGTGATGAGGCTTGCTAATTGGCTGTTACGTACGTAAACAGACATAAAATTGTATAAACAAACCATAACAATTGAATACAATTAAGCCAAATTAGAATTGAACTCGACCGTTCTCGCTAGAGCTTCAATGCTATCTATCGTTCCTTCGCGTTCCCGATTGCCACGAAAACAAATAAAACCCACCCCCTCGGACTTGCAGCAAAATTCTGAAATCCCTTCGACCAATCCGAAAAGGAACAGACCCTAGCGAAAGGTCTCAACTCGCCCAGTAATTTGATATCTTCAAACACATGGGGCCAGTTATCTACAATTTTAAAGCGACGGAATGTGTACAAATCTAAGAAACCAATTTAACTTATGAGTAATTCGATATGACCTTTCCGTTCATGTGCATGTTATCGTGATTTTAGCGCGACCAACTTTGTACAGAAATTCGAAACACAGAGGTAAGGCTACTCCACCTGTAAGATTTACGGCTCTGTGTGTGTGTGGTCTACCATTAACCGAAGGAACTGCACGTCGCTTAGTTGCTTATCGCTTGAGAAAAAAAAATACCCAGAATACGGACATGTGCTCGTTATTGAAATAGAACATGTAACCACCGCATTTGTTTTGAAAATAAATTTAGCGACCGTTTCAAGTTTAATGCAAAATATAACATTGGAATTATTAAGTCGGGGCACCTGGGCCCAGTACACAATGTTAAACTTGCCCTGGCCTCAGACTCAAGGTACAAACTGCTTCTACTTCTTGGATACGTATGTTGTAACAATTTTGCAAGCGTTACGTTGGAGTATCTGGGTCCAGTACACAACGTTAAGCTTGATCTATTTAGGTCTACATATTCTATTCATATAGTACAAATTGCTTCTACTTGGAAGTGTATTTTGTAAAAATTAGTGCCAGATATATCATTGTATGCAAAGTTAAACTCAGGGTACAAATAATGATTGTGTGTGTACTTACGATACTCAATTCCTAGTATCACATCACGGAAGTACATCCAAGCGGCTTCCTCAGACAGAGGATTGTCTGTTGGTACTTCCAAAACTTGCCCCCTTTCGAGTAACTCAAAAACCAAGTAGAGGTGATCCTCGACGGGATCATCGAGCACCTCGACGAGTTTGACCACGTTCGGATGGTCCAACTTTTTGAGGACGGCGATCTCCCTGTAAACCTGGTGCAAGGGAGACACGTTCTTTCTACCCTCCTTCTTCGGGGGTATCCTGCCGAACATCCCCGCCTTTTTCAGCAGCTTTTTCTTGGACAGTATTTTCATGGCCTGCAAATTTTGTTAACAAAAAGTTACCTCCGATATTAAATACAACTTTAATACAAATTTAATTCGTTTTCGCAACGGGCGAGCCCAAACGGGGATATTAAATGTACATTTTAAAACGGCGCGGCGCGTCGGGCATAAAATGTAAATTTTATCTGAAAGATGAGTTCTCGAGTTGTGAAGTTCAGAAAATGAGGTGCTGCTTTGTCTGCAAATAAATTCCGAGGCCTAGTTCCGCCCTGCTTTTTAAAAATTTAAATCATGCAGCAAAATATGAGCGCCGAGGTGCTTACTACATTTCATATCTAGCATACGAGGTGAATACGTAAAGTAATTACTGAATACATTGGGCGATTTTGTTATTCCTCGCGTGCTCGATACATCGGAAAACAATTTTCATAAATTTTCAATAAGCCGCTCCCCGATACCCCGGCGAATTTCGACGTTTTCGTGGAACAAGTCGTCCGCGTTCTCGTTTCAATTAGGAGGATGTCGATCGAAGTTTCGTTTTCCCTCGTACTTTCTTTTTTCTTTTCTTTTTTTAATTAAGGCCCCCGCGCTATTTCGAAAATGTGATATTAAATTCTGCCTTGCCGCTCGCTCGTTTGAATGTACGGAAAGTATTCCACTTTAAATGAAAATATTACTTTTTGAGAGGTCAAAAGTCTTTAATACGCGCGAGACGACAAAGTCTTGAATATCAGACACTTTTAACTCTAATCCCTTTCTTGTACAAGTATCCTTACAGCTTAGTAATTAGATACACGAATAATTTAATGACAGTACGTAATGGCGCAGCAGCTAGGTCAGAGGGGGAATGAAAATATAAAACCACGTTGCTACTCACTCAATGACCTAACGACTGCGCCATGGTTTGTCGTTTATCATTCATAATTCTTCTTAATCAACTTCGCTTCGGAATGCCAACGACGAAATTCAAAGTGCAAGTTGCAATCATAGGGGTAAGTGACGCTTCTGCATACCGTCCCCTGTATATCCTAGCTACTGAGCTACTCAATGAGTTACACGGCCTTACGATGTTCAAAATAGATATAACCTTGACGTTACATTGAAACAGTAACACGGAATGTGAGTCGAGCAAACTAGAAGAGAAGGTTATTAACAGAAATAGACTTTACGAGGAGAAGTTCCCCCTTCTTTTCCTATTCCTCTCTAAAGCATCACCAATGAATGATTATCGTTAAACCATTGCTGCGCACCCATATACCCTGTCTCCTAACCACTGAGCCATTCAATGAGCGTCTCACTGATACATTTTTTTTCTTCTTTTTTTTTATCTGTTGTGGTTGCCCAACGGAGTCCTAAGTCAAAGACTTGTCAGGACCTGAGGAGCGGGAGTGTATTTGAGTGTGTGTAAAGTGTTCCATGGCTTTGTTACTTCCAACCTTCTCGCCGTTTAAGGGGAAGCAGTGTCGAATTTTATCTCCAACACTGAAGGGTGCCTAAAGTCGATACCGACCACACCCGAAAAAAATCCCGAGTGCGGTTCGAACCGACGACCATGCGATTGCAAGGCCGGTCCTCTTACCACTGGACCGTTCAGGCGTTAAACGTATAACAAATTATTTACGGCCTTGACATTTGATTGGATGAAAAATGATGTTCAATTTATCGTCTTCTTCTGTTTCAGAAAATTAGGCAGTAGACTAGATGCCCAGTTAAGTAGGAAGGACCTCATTGGATTACTGGAACGTCCTAGTTACTGAGCCACTCACTCACTCGTCTAATTGAAACGCAACAAAGATTCAACGACCTTGAAATGTTCTGAAAGTATGTAAACCCGACATTATATGAAACAGATATATCGATCTGGTAGATTGGAATCGTTGATGTAAAGAAGAACAGTGTTTTTCTCATCTCGTACGTCAGCATTAGTGACTAAGCAGCAGTGGCGCAGCTATTCGTTGAGGTGAAGCTAAACTAAAGCTGTGATGACGTTGTTCTGGAAGGAAGAAAAGAAAAACATCAGCAAAAGAAGAAGAGTAGTGACCAGAAGTTCTGGTGGAAAAATATTAAATTACGCCCGCAGTAAGAAGAATTTAAAGCAGTAGCAGCCCTGAGGGGGTCCTTTTGTAAGAAAGGACCAAACCAATTTAATTGAACATCAGCAGCAGTAGTAGTAGTAGCCCAGTGGAAGTACTCTTGTAATAAAAGACGAAACGTCGGCAGAAGAAGATTTATTTGGACAACAAAAGAAGGAGTGTGGTGATTCTAAGACCTGGTGGAAACAACAAGCAACAACAGCAACACGAAGAACAAGAGCAGAGACAGTTTCTAGAAAGTCATTTAATAAAGGACGACACGTCGCGTCGGCTGAAGAAGTATGTCATTATTGTCATTAATTTGACCTATGACGTTGCCTTGAAAGGCAGAACCAATTCTCAAATAATTTCAGTCTCAATGTTAGCCTTTAAAATAAGCATAGACGATCAGATTCATCGGAATTTTCTTAGACCGGTGCTGATAGACTCAGATGACTTCAAAATTCAAAATTTTTTTGCCCCCAATTGACCTTGAGGTTCGTATTTTGCCCCCAAGTCCTCTCTCATACCATTTGGGCCTAAATTTCAAGTTAGAAGTATTTCAGAACGAGCTTTGAAGGTCAGTATGACCTCGCATTAGTGCGAAAAGGGGGGCAAAAGACCTTGAACTTAAGAATTTTGCCTTCAGAGCCCTTTTTTGGCGTAAAATCCAAAATTTTTCATTTAACACCCAGAGCCAGTTGGATTGTAACGTTTACGTTAGAAGTCCATAGGGGGCGGTGCCTCAGGCGACTTTGATTTTCGTAAGTCAACCCCGTTGTTGTGATTTTGGCCTAAAATCAGATTGACGTTTCCAGGATTCGACCCAAACTGAACCAAAATTGTCAAAACTTAAAAAAGAAAATTGGTACGAAAGGGATGGTCAAAGTTTCTGTTGTTTTGAGATTCAAGCCAACCCCAAAAATGTTCAGAATCGCGTCTGAAACTTCCGGAAGCTTTCGAAATTGTACCGGAAGGTTGACGTCATAGACGATTTCAAAAATTGCGAAACACATGATCCCCAAGTCTTGCCTTGGCTTAAAAAGATGACGTCGTCTTTTCTTTTTGGAAGTCTTTAAAAATTTTGAAACACGAATACCCCGGGCCCTTTAATAACCAATTAAGCAAAAAACTTTAAAGCACTTGAATAAGTGATGCCGTGAGTAGTTAAATTGTTCTCGTAACATTAAATGCCACGCGTATAATCAACATGGCTTTGGATTATTATCGTTAAGTAACTTTTTGCTTCATCCGTGTTGTGACCTACTTGCTGAGCCATAGCTTCTGGTGACTATAATAATTCTCTTGCAGTAGACTCTGTATTGAATCATAACTGTGATTTAAAGACGGACCTTTACCAACCAACTTAAAAAATTAAAAGCATTTAAAAGAGGGTTGCGGTGAATAGTTAATACTTTCTGCATTAACTTAATCGATTATATCATTAAATGCCACGTGTCTATAATCAAAATGGCTTTGGATCAATAACGTTAAGTAATTTTTTTGGCCCCTCGCGATTACCGGCGTGTGTAATGGAAACCGTCAACAAAAAAATAATTGTATCTACATTAATACAAACTATTAACTTACGTAATGGGTGTCGTCTTCCTCATTATACGCCAACTTAACTATTCCGTAAGACCCCTGCAACAAATCCTAAATTAGTTTTCACAAAATGTGGAGTTTTCAAGTAAATTCCTCAATTGCGTTAAGCTCCTACAACAGGGTTGTTCGAAATACAAGTTTTAATAAAAGTTCGGGGTAAAGCTCGAAATGCTCCAGTTATATAATTGATTGCACTTACTTGCCCTATCGCATCCATGAGCTTATACTGGTTGAGTTGAATGTACATTCCGGATTTTTCTATGGATACCCTCCGGGATTCCCTCAGCGGCTGTCTCTTCCGGTTGCTCCTGGGCGAGTTGGTCGGGCTGGCGTACGGGGAAAAGGGGCAGTTGGGGTATATCGGGCGATTATCTACGTTGGCTATGCTCTTCGACGGGAGAAGCTTCTCGACGTGCATTTTCGACGCTTTCTCGGGCAGACAACTTTCTGAAAGATTTCTCAGGGAAGGCACTGTTGCTAATATCACAGGTTTGGATTCGGAACCGTTCAAGTTCGGCGCATCTCTAGGTTTCTGATCCGTTTCTTTTGATTTTATGTCTACGTCGACCGCCGAATGTCTGAAATTATTTAAACGTTATAGTACTTGTACACATAAAGTTTGGTAACACCCTGTATCGTTACCGAGTCACAATTTTAATCCGTTCCGAGAGATTAATCGATTTATCAAAGTAACGACGAATTAATGTATGCAATGGTAGTTATCTAATCATCGTTAATGAGACTGTCGAAAAAAAAGTCCTAAACATTAATTAAGTGGCTCATTTTTTAATATAGGTATGCGTCCATCAAGGATCAGATGACTTTTTTTAAATTGTCTTGTTTGTGATAACCTTCGAGAAAAAAATTACCATGTTATGGGCCCTTTCAAAAACTTTTGGATTTCGTAAAATTATCATTAAAGATGAAGCAACCTGCGCTGTGAGATTACCTTGGAAGAGATTACGTTTCCCAATTAAGGACGACGGGATGCCGTGTAAGGACGAAGGATTGCAGCACAGGCACGTCGAACGAACACTACTACCAGGATCGTCGCGGCGATAAATCAAGCGCAGTTTACGACAGGCGAGGAACAAATAAATCACAGTCATGGGGAACAAATTAAAATCGACGATGATTTCATTGGATTACGCCAGCGATAAGAGGCGCACAGACGTAAGAGCCGAGCGTGCGGTTTCTTTTTCCACCGGCCCGGAAAACTGACCGGGTTTTGGCTCCGACATCCGTTGATCTTTTGTTTTCAAAAACGCGTTTGCTCGCCCTCTGCAACTGAAAGTGATTGCTAACAACGCGAGCTCAAATAAGTTTCGATTTTGATTTTGTTTTGTTTGCTCGATACCAGCGGCATTTCAGATCTAGACACCCGGTCAATACAAAATTTTAAATTACGTTACTGACGCCTTGTTTAAAATCAATCGATCGAAAAAAAAATAGCGTTTGTTAATTAAAAATTGATTACATTTCTCTGTTGTCTACCAATTCATTGTATTCCTCCCCCCCTCGTACAGTAAAATGTGTATTGGTAAAAGTAGCAGCTGATCAGTAAGGGCTTGCTTTGTAGGGGGGGTATGAAGGTCACCAACTCACCCCAGGCTGAGCACAAAAGGGAAACTGGCACTAAACAATTTTGCGAGCACGGAAACTCAGATGTAAAATGGGGGGAGGAGTCTATAGAAATTCATAAACATCTGTATAACTTGAGCCATGGTGCTACTAGAGGGGTATGAAGGTCACCAACTCACCCCAGGTTGAGCATTAAAGGGAAACTGGCACTAAACAATTTCGCAGAAACTCGAGATGTAAAATGGGGGAGGTCTATGGAAATCCATAAACATCAGTATAACTTGAGCCATAAAAACAGAGAGTGAGACATAAAAACGTCATGACACCTTTTTACCACCAATCACAACGGAAGAACCAATCGCAAAAGAACGGGGAGTGGCTCTGAAGATATGTCACTAATCACAGTTGTAATAGAAGCGCAGCCCACATAGGAGAACCAATCGAAATCGGGGCGGGCGGGGCCCCAAATGCACTCTCAGAAGAGCTGATTGCAAAACAAACAGGGCGGGGCTTCGAGTTGCCGCCAATCACATTCGATTTTAAGATAAACTCTCTTGAAGTAGTCGCTAAAAATTATTTCGATTAATTGAATAATTTTTTTACTATCTTTGACCTTAACACTTTTAACATAATATTCTGACGTAAGAACTTCACTTACATTTTAAAGCCACACATCACACCTAACTCTAATCTCAGTTCCCTTGTGAAAGGACGCGCTGATAGTTGTAACAACAGCAGCAGAGCTAATAATGGATGAATCAATTGTGAGACAATTGGGGCGGGGCTCCGAAGATTTGGCACCAATCACAGTTGCTACAGAAATAGAGCGCACAACTGAAGAATCAATCGGAAAAGATTGTGGCGGGGCCCCAATCGCAATTTCACTAGCAATAGAAGAAACAATTGGGCGGGGCCCCCGAAGTACCATCAATAACATTCTTTTTCAGGTTTTCTTTTGTGCAAAATTTCAAAGTGCTTCATAAATGGCGTGACACGTGACATGATATGAAAACTTCATGGCACCTTTTTACCACCAATCACACCACTGCCAATAACGGAAGAACCAATTGCAAAAGAACGGGACTGTGTCACCAATCACAGTTGCAATAGAAGCGCAGCCCGTAACAGGAGAGCCAATCGAAATTGGGGCGGAGCCCAAACTGCACTCTCAGTAACAATCTAAGAAGCGACTGCAAAATAAACAGGGCGGGGCTCCGAGGTGCCACCAATCACATTCGATCTCTTGATGTGTAGTCGCTAAAAATTATTTCAATTAATTGAATACAACCTGACTTACTAAAAACAGTATGTATAACTTTATCTACGCCTGCTTCATAATAGCTATATTATGTAACTCATTTGGGTTGTATAATGAGACTTATTACAACACTAGTTATATAATGAAAAAAATTATTAGTTATTATTATGCGATTACTATGGATTTGCGCTATAACCAGGCTATTGCGATTTTCGCTTACTGATGGCTTCCGACAATATTTTTTGAATTAATAAAAATAAAATGCTGCAGGCGTAGAGAAAACGTTGTATATTACAAGTGGGATAGTGCATCATTATAATATTCGTGCTCTTATCCTGAACTCGGGTTGACGCCCTCGTCAGGATAACTCATCGCACTCATATTATAATGATGTCTCTATCCCACTTGTAATATAAATAACTATTAATTGATTTTTTACGTTTTTTTTCCCTTTCACCCACTTTTAACATAATATCCTGACGTAAGAACTTGTTCTTATCAAATGTTCAATTAAGGCAATCGCTTACATTTCAAAAAACCTCACACCTAAGTCCAATCTCAATTCCCTTGTGAAAGGAGCGCACTGACAGTTTTAACAACGGACGAAACAATTGCAAGAGAATTGGGGCGGGGCTCCGAAGATTTGGCACCAATCACAGTTGCTACAGAAGTGGAGCGCGCAACAAAAGAACCAATAGCAATTTCAATAACAATAGAAGAACCAATTGCGGGTGCGGGACCCCCGAGGTGCCACCAATCACATTCTTTCTACTTAGATTTTAAGATAATCTCACTGCATTTCGCTTGCTCACTTAAATTTCAGGTTCATTTTGCTTAAAACGAAGTGTGCATCTCTCAGTTGTTGAAGTGGATCAAATTAATCATAATAATAATTTTTGAAGTTTTCTCTGCCTTTCGCACATAATCTCCTCTCCATCGCGTCGCACTTACGTGAAACATTCTTTAACACTTTCCGCAATGTTGCTGATGTTACATTAAGACTCACTCACTCACTTACTTTTTCATGTTAGGTGAGCCACTCGCTTCATCTACCTAAGGCTCAGTTGTACAATGCTAGTTTAAATTTAAGCTGAAGCTTAAACCCATGGTAACGATTACTTCAACAATTGTTGTTAAGGGTTTAAGCTTTGGCTTAAAGTTAAACTGGCATTGTACAACTGGGCCTAAGTCTAATTAAACTCAATTCTCTTGAAATATTGCAGCAAAGGAAGAACGAATTTACAAAAGAATTGGGGCGGGGCTGCGAAGATGATGCCACCAATCATAATAGCAGCGAGTCGGAATAACCAATGCAGGAGGTGCCACCAATCACAGTTACAGCAACATCAGCAGAGCCAACACGGGAGAACCAATTGCTAGCCAAGCTAGAAGATTATTCTATTTACACCAACAGCAGCGGGGCCCAATAAGAGAGAAGATGAGTATCGGGGCGGAGCCCCACCGATCACAATTGCGGCAACTGTCGCAGGGTTAGCACGTAAGAACCAATCAGGGCGGGGCTTCGAAGATAAGGCAAGACGAATTAAATAAAAAAATAAAACAATAAATATTACAAACACAAACAAGGTACCTATTGAATTCGTTTCATCTGCTTAAATTTAATAGAGCCGGCCAACATAAGCCTCGAGGCGTAAATAACAGAACCGACAGTGCATTAGAAACGTTAATTTTGTTTAGAGTTTTTGTGACGCTCGGCGGTCAAGATCAAAAGACGAAAGCCACTTTGATTGTGGTCGTGATTGCGCATTTAAAACCTAGGCTGACGAGATCATTAGCTTGGGAATGGGAACGTATTCTCGGAAGTTGCGTCACGAATTGGATTGGGAACATTGTTTAATATAATCGGCAACTTCTACGTGCTCCAGAGAACCTCTCAAGTACATAAGTAACTAAGGAGCGAGAATATTATGCGTAACGTAGTAACGTTACGAGTTGTATAATAAACAGAGACAACAAACAATTGTAATCGCCCAATGAGTTTTTGGTCACATAGTAGACATAATCGTTTTGGTTGAACTATTTAAAATAGTCGAAGCCAACAAATAAAAATTGATTCCAGCGCAAAAAGCGGTCTTTCTAAATTCACTTCGACATCGAGTTTAAAAATATCTCGTTTGTATGTAGCCTAATATCATCGGATTTCAGAGACGGTCGCCGCTTAGCTTTGATATAAAGCGCTCGCTCGAGAACGTAAACACCATACGCCGGAGATGAAATGAATGGAAGGAAGGTAAATAACGTGCGCGCGGTGGTCACTGGAAAGTTAATAATAAGCTCGAAAACAACTCAAAGAAAGTTAACGTCAGGAATAAATATCAACAAACGAATCGGCCTCCCAAAGAAAACAGTGAGCAAAGAAGTTTTTCATCGAAGCCGTCGTCTCTGCTTCAGACGGGCAATTATCGAAAGCGACGGGGGATTTTGTACTGCCGTTATTAAATCAATTTCTACAAAGTAGTCCAATCAAAAAATAAAATCGAAGTTATTATAGAATACAATACCATTTAGACCTTTTGCGGAATACAATGCCGTTTCAACAGTAAGGTCACCGAGACGCGCTTTATATAAATTAATTTTTTCTTCATCTTCCATCAATACATCCAGATCGTTATCAAACATTCATTGGTCTAGTTCTAGATTGATTTCTTTTCGACCTCGGTCCGTGTATCGAGAAAAACCCGTGCATTGGCTCTGAAAACTGTGTGGCTTTAAAACGTGTTACCAACACGTAATCCGCGACTTTAAACGCGATCGCGAATTACGCGCGAAGAAATGTTTCTTTTCATTCTACATGTTTTATTATGTGTTACGTTAATTAATTAAGTTTAAGCACACAGACACATAGCCACGCTGCATCATGTGCCATTCGCAGTTCTCAGAACAAGCGACCCGCCCGGGCAATCACAGGCCGCCATTAAAGTTCCACATTTTTTATCCACTTCCCACGGTACGATTCTTTTCAAACTTCGTCACAAGCTTTGACATAAATTAAGTAACACCTATACAAAAATTCAGTCCATTCGTGCCGCTGGAAAAATTGTTATACCGCCGGAAGTGCTTCCACACTTCCGAGCCATTTTTCTTACATTTCCGCCGGATAAAACCTGGCATGTCACGGATCAAATTAAAGATCTTTTATCCCTCTATCTGCCTGCACAATCAAAAACATAGCTCACGGTTGATATAAGAGAGTTGCACCGTTTTTTGTGTTTTTGCCTTTAGCGCTAAGCGGATAATGACGTCAGAAGCGAGGGCCCTTCTTGGAACGGATTAGTTTTAACCATATAAAAGGGCGCTCGGTTCAAGCAGTCGTCAGATCCGAACGGTCCACCGTAACGATCTCTGGGGCGAAGTAGGCAGATTGAGATCGCCCCCATCGACTTCCTTACCCGGCTACCGCCTCCTTGCCGCTCGGCCCAGGGTTTTCCTGGCCACGGTAACTACTCGGCTCGGCCGGTCGTGCTGCCCGGCACCCGCCAGCCATTAACCTGACCGCCGCCGGCACAAGGGTCTACCTTGCCGCCCCGGCCAACCTACCGCCACCAAGCCAGTGGCCCGGCTGTGTTACACTCCGGCATATCAACCACCGTTCTTGACCGCCGATCTGGCATTCCAACCACTCCGCGTCGGAACACTACATTCTTTTAATATTATATATTAATTGTGTATATATCACTCTGTATATATTACTTGTAAATATATTATTTTTACTCCTGGACAACCAGCACTTTTTCGTGTTCACCATACTCTCACTATTCACTCCTAGTCCGCCGGTCGAGCTAGCCGAGCTACAGAATCTGTAGCCGTTGACCGGAAGGGGATTCCGAGACGTTCGCACGATTCCCGGATGTCCGACACACCGACTAATCGGAAATCAGAAGGACGCCGTCCGCAAACGCAAGCGCCTCCCACAGAAGAATCCCGCGCATCGGCGACATTCGCCGCCCGACGCGCACCAAAGGTGACAAATGACCTATTTAAACCTCGGTTCGTGTAGCGCTGAAACGATTTCATTGGATCACGATTAGTACAACAGAACCGCCGCGCCGGCCGCAATAAATTAGACACCCCCTCATCATTACGATAACAAATTTACTACAACCGTTACTTAAAACTGCGCTGAATAAAGGCTCTAATTCAAATGAGTTGATCGTTATCACAAAAAAAAGCAGATGCCTCAAATTCCTCAGGTAGCTTCCGTTCGGTCTATAATTAAACGTTGCGACCAGGACTATGTTAAACCGGGCTTTCCGCCGGGCGCGCCTGAAAAGACGAGTTCAGATAGCTTTGATTACGCTCGTAATTAAATTACCCCGTGCGAGATGAACTCGGTCGCCGTGCTAATAGGGGATGATGGCTCCCGCTCACATGCTGGCTTCTAAGCACAAAGGATAATGAACCTCTCAAATCGAGACCGCTTGTAGTACGTGTCCAGGTTCGCGATTGAGTTCAAAAGACAATTAACTACAAAGTAAGCTTAGGTTTGCTTAAGTTAAGTTAAGCCCGACATTAAAAAAGGGTTGGAGTCAGGCGGGCGCGCTTTAATTTTGGGGAGGAAATACTCGAGACCAGAAGTGCACTGAATAGTTTTACTCATCGCGCTAAAGTCACCGGAAACAAACACTAACAAACCAGGATATGATTAAACGGCAACCTTAATATAAAAAGAAAAACGCAGGAAGTTGTTCGCGACGCCACTTTTGGTGTGCGAAATACAATCTGCGTTGTTTTAATATTCGCGCATTGCTTATCTAATAGACTCGTACTCGTGGACTTGCTGTGGTTTTGATTGTGGTGGAAATCATCTGTGAAGCTCGATGTCAAACTGGACGCACTGTAAGTCTATGCTTTATACTATAAAGGGGTGTATTTCAGGGGCAGTCGGCTATGGAAGCGTAGCTGAGTTTAAGATCTGTTACGTAATTTTCATGCCTAAAACGTATCTCAAATGATTGCACGTTTTTCACATTCTAAAGCCGCCCACCAATGATGGGAGTGTTCACCACTCAAGCCACGCCCTTTTTCATTTGTCACGCTTCAAGCAGTTGCACACATTTCACATTCCAAAGCCGCCCACTCTGTAGTTTACCAATGACGGGGCGGTTGCCACCATTCAAGCCACGCCCCTTTTGCTTAAACTGTGTGTATTTCAAGGACAGGCGGCTATGGAAAGTAGCTGCATAATATTCATTTCACATTCCGAAAACGCCCTTTCTGCAGTTTACCAATGAAGGGGAGGGGGTGGTCACCACGCCAGCTACGCCCCTTTTGCTTAGAATAACACTGACGTTAGTTCTAATTTGATATAGATTTTCTGCCCCACCGAACATACTTCAACGGAGAAAAGGATGACTTTGAAATTATTGTAACCACATTAAAGAACGTCAAACTCTTCCTCAATATGAACGGGGCCAAAAAGGCGCAGCAGGCAGCAAGTGAAAGAAATTTAATTTTTATTTGCTCTTCTCTAGAAGCACATTATCGGGCGGAACTATTTTATTTTCAACGTTTCTTCGAACATCGGAAATTGATAGCGGATAAGCTAGTTATTCAATTCGCTCCTGCGATAAGCGGTTCGAAATAGTTACGGAAATCACACGATCTCGTTGAATTTCAGACTGGAAAATACCAGCGTAAAAACCTCCCAATTTTTTTAAAATAATCGACAAATTACCTGTCGGAACTTCCCGCTTCTGAATTACTCTAGATTTAACTAGTCTTTACACCTAATTCATTGCTGTCAAGTAAACGTTGGACGTTTTGAACTAAGAAACCTAAAACCTCTTTTTTAGATAAGAACTACGAAAATAAAGCATTTCTATTTTCCAATAACATCAAGATTAATAATTAATAAAATAAAAATTAATTCGAAAATGCCTGACTTACCGCAAGTCAGATATAAAACAGTAAAATTTGGTTGTATTTGGCACTGCCGTGACAAAAGAGATTTTTTTAAATTAATTCAATGAATATTGGAACCTGAAATCATCTATTTCGATAATACATGTTCTTTTCCATAACCTATAGTTTTACTTTAAAATAAAATTCGTTTGGACGATGGTCCTACTAGTTACAAAACTGGTCTCTCATTGGTCTAGTTATAGATTGACTTCTTTTCGACCTCGGTCCGTGTATTGAGAAAAACTCGTTCATTGGCTCTGAAAAATGTGTGGCTTCAAACTGTGTTACCAGCGCCGTTCCGCGGACCTTTAGTTATTATTAATTTTAAGTTATTTTTATATCAATTGTAGGTTAATTATTTCTCATGCGGAAACGGCTAGGCACATAATTAATAACACTCTTTCAACTTTATCGCTCGCAGCATCACGTTGCGATTTACATTGTAATCATAGACAAAGGATAGTTTCCAAATGTCAGCCAATCACCGCCCGCGCTTAATTAAGTTCCAATAACTTTTCATTGTACCGTCGGATCGACTTGGAACTTTGTAAAAATATTCAGAGTAGTATCCCAGACAATCCTACCAAATTTCATCCCGATCCTACCGCTAAAAAAATTGTTAAGCGACCGGAAGCACTCCCGTGCTTCCGTCGCAATTTCAGGCGTTTCCACCCGTCGGATTTCGCCGGGCGCGACGTCAAATTAAAGCCCGCGAAAAGCGCTATCCGATGATATAAAGAAAACCCTGGGTCAGCGGTAAAATAAAAAAGTTCTCTTTGTTTAAACTTTTCAACCCCGAGTGACACAGGGGATCATGACGTCAGAAGCGGACACCCGACCGAGCCGGTTCCAGGAAACACCCTCGGTCGACCGAATGAAAGGGCCTGCATCCGTTCACTCGCTCTCGGATCCTCCGGGATCATTGACGGGACGGAGTAGGCAGATTGAGGCCGTCCCCAACGCTCCTTTACCTTCCTACCTTATTCCTTGCAATTAACACGGATCGAATCTCTGCCTGACGACGGAATCGATCTTTGATAAATTGTTTTTTCGTTTTAACTGCATATTCATTCAATAATGTGTTTTTCCCCTTCTGCTAACTTCGTGTTCACCATTTATTGTCCC
Source organism: Dorcus hopei (assembly GCA_033060865.1). Classification (NCBI taxonomy): domain Eukaryota; kingdom Metazoa; phylum Arthropoda; class Insecta; order Coleoptera; family Lucanidae; genus Dorcus; species Dorcus hopei. The sequence continues at coordinate 12,557,688 of CM065420.1, forward strand.
TCACTCCGAGACGCATCGAGCTAGCCGGACACCCCAGAATTCGCTTCCGGGTTTCGAGGAGCGCCGCGCCGTTCGGACGACACTGAACCGCCGAGGAACCGACGCCACCGCTAGGACAATCGATCCGTCACCTCACCGGCCTTCCCGCCAATCGTCCACGACACGGTGGTAACAACTGATCTATTTAGACCTCGGTTCGAGTAGTGCTAAAACGATTTTATTGGTTCACGATTACAAAGTGAGGTCTTCGTTCTTATCTTTACGTTTTTATTTGTTTGTTCGTTTTAGGATCCGTTATTGCGAGTGCGTCTTTCGCTGTGCGTTTCACTATTACAGAGAAATACATACTAGGCCCGGCGCGCTCAAGCGTACCGAAGGCTTGCGGAATTTTGACTAGACGTAATTGGGCTCCTGAGTGTCAATGGTGCATCACTTCGTATTCATCTAAATCAGCGATGCTCAGACTGCGACTCGAGGGTTTTAATTTCAACAAGTTACACGAACAATAGATATGTGGCAGATAACTTTTTTTTGGCGGTCCTCTCATAAGTCACAATGAATTTTTGTGGCCCCCGGTTTTAATGAATCTGTACATCGCCGATCTAGATGAAAGTAGAAATTTTTTTTTTACATTAGAATTCCAATTCTATCGGAGGTCCCTGCTAGAGTTAAGCGGAATACCAACTTATCGCCCTTGTGGTGATTTAAACATCCGCGCACGATAGGACCACACTTTCACAGCAAATACCTCTGCGGTCTCAACAAGACGGTTTTGCAATCGCGCGCGAAATGAAACTCATTTCGACAGTTCTCGTCGTACAGACGATGATAATGTACACTTCTTGTCAATTAGCTGTAAGTACTTATTTATCCTATATTTCGTGTACGATGCGAGAATTTAGCGTGTGAGGTGTGAGTGTTTCTGAAACAGATACTTCTTAGCTACCAGGCTGGAACCTTGACGTTGATTCTACAATCGACAGGCTGTTGCTGGTGCTAGCCGTTATAGCACTGCAAAAGGCAGCAAGAAGATCAACGCAGATCTAACCCGGAAGCTAAGAGCTCCCCCTAATATGAGTAACATACTTTTCGATCTTTTATAATTTAAGTTCTGTCCAAACAGCCTTAAAAATCAGATCCGTTGCTTTCACTTACCACTAGAAGTCTCAAGTTTCTGGTATTGCTAACCTAGAGTTGTAAATGTTTGTGTCGCTCAAACATAAAGCGGATTTCTTAAAAAATTATTAGTTTTTGCAGTACTCGAACCGAGGTCTAAATAGATCAGTTTGAATTCAAGCGGTCCAATGTACGCATTTTTCTCAGTACACGGACCGAGGTCGAAAAGAAATCAACCTATACCTGGACCGATCGTTTTAGCACTACACGAACCGAGCTCTAAATAGATCGGTCAATGTTTTTTGAGCAGTAAATTATGGCTCACTGAGCACGATTCAACTTCTTTTGCCCTTTCCTCTCTGATCTGACCCGCAGAGCTGTAAGTTTGGCCAAACTAAGTACTGGTATCACGTGACATCTTGAATATGACTAACTAATGTCTGTGATGGCTAGAATGATAACTTAGAAAATAGAAATAATCAATATGCTTTGCTGTGGTTTTCTTCTAATGCATTTAATTAAATTTGAATAATTTTCAGCGGACTTCATGTTCCATCGAATATGTTTACGGTTCCTCGAGCGGCTCCCAACGGACAATTTACGTCTGGAAGAAAGAAAACAATGGGATGTACCCTTCGTCACCTTTGTGCTTAGATGTAAACTACGAGATTATAGAGAGAAGGTGCCAGGACGGTGTCTGGTATCCGAAATACGTGGACAATTGCTACAACTTTGAATGTCCGAAACACTTCCTGGGTTTCAACCAAGACAAATGTTACTACCAACTCGCAATCAAAGACGTCTGCCCCGATTTGCATTCCATTCTTGCCCGCCTTCAACAGGGAACGCTTTTCAATGCAACCGCATCGTACACTCCATTCTCATGTCCTTACGACGTTCGAGATTTCTTAAGAACATCACTTACGTCCGTCAATAAAATCAGCGTGTCATTTTCCTTCCTGAAGAAACTAACCTTACTCGTGAACTCTCCCGAAGCTTTGGCAGACGGTGATGACAAGGCCATCGGGTGCTACTCCAGCAGCGTGGATTTGAAGCGCAAAATCAATAGGAAGGTGGTTAGCCTGAAGAAGCTCTTCCAAACTGCATTCTCGGATGCAAGAAACTACGTCGTTTTCGAACTGGACCTCGCAGACCATCCGATGGAATACTGGTGCCACATCTACGAAATCGGGCAAGTTCGACCAATCACGACAAAACGAGTCTTGGCTTACAAAAAGAAGCTCGGAAATGAGTACGTCCTGCGTGTGTCAGTCCGAGGCAGCAACGGCACAAATTCAATCGAGAAATTCTGCCAGACCTGTCGCTTGATGGAGGTCTCATCGTTCGCGACGAATTTAGCCGAGTACACGTTGCACTTCACGGCGGCGGAAGCCACGGGTGATATCTCGACGCAGCTTTCAACGTTGAAGGCCGATTTAGAAAAGCGCGTCGCAAACTTTAAGACCCTAGATATCATTAGTGTCAAAAGCACCAAGTACTGTTTGCCCCAGAACGGAACTTGGAATTTAACCCCGATGGGTTCGATGGCGGTTCCCCTCGCAGTATGCCTCGACTCAAACGGAAACCCGATCGGACGAGAGTGCGGCGGCAGTTTCCTTTACGGCGCTGAATGGGGAAAAGAAAAACTCTGCGCCGAGAAGACACAGTTGCCCGAGACCACCCAATTACTGAGCAACGTCACATCACGTGAGAACGTAGATTTTGAGGCCTTAGCAAAGCTCGTGAGCGCCCTCAATAATTTCACCAGCGTAGACGTGGCCTTAGCTGCGGGTGGTTTTGAACGAGCGCAAGCCAATTCGACCTTAGACTTCCTGCACGCGATAAGCAAGATCATGGGTCTCAACCGAAGAGTCCTGGAAACGTCCCAGAAGTATTATAACGCCATGGATAAGATCTTGGATAGGATCGATGATGTCATCGTTGAAAATCCAACGGCCATCAAATCCGTGATGGAAGAGAACGTAAGCGTTTTCACCATAAAGCCTTTTAAAGACGAGGTGGTAGGCACGGCCTTTTATAAGCACAACCGTGTAAGGCAGATTTTGAAAAACCAAACCCTAGAGGATTTGCCGCGTGAAAATTTGGAGGCGGTGGTCATAGCACCACGTGATTTACTCGAAGGGTTAACAAGAAATTTATCGCGTGAAAAGAAGGAGGACTTCGAAGTTATTGTAACCGCGTTCAAGAACGACGATCTTTTCTCGGGCGCCGGCCAAGGGGCGAGTGGTAGGATCATCAACGTAGCCATACCGGGTTTCAAGACTTATTGGTTCGCCCCCACACAGACGTTCCTAAGACCTACAGTGCCGACCAGGGAGATCGACTACGGATTTTGGGATTACGAAAGAGGCATCTTCAACACAGAGAGGATTCACAGCGGCTTCGCATATTCGCCGCATTACTCACTTGTAGATGCAACTTATCAATCGGGGACGAGAAGCATCGGGGTTAGCAACCCTCACTTAATTACGACTGTGCTTTTGCTTTGGCATTTCTTTGAGTATCCCATTTAGATGTATTTTGGACAAACCAATCATATATTTCGTTACCGAGGTATCACTCTTTGTATAATATGATCTTATGATGTTAATTGTTTTAAATTAAATAAATAAAATACTTTTGTTTCATTTAGGCGAAAAAAGTGACCATGAACTAGTCTAAAACGAGCGGTTTATTTTTCAAGGTCAACACTGATCTGTGTAATTTTAGATCAACAATTCTAAAACGAGGATGAAACATCGCCAAGTTCAGTTTCAAGTCATGGCAGAAAAAATCTGAAAACAAAAAACAAACAAAAGACAAAGCAAGCACGATCAACTACCAACAGGGCGAAAATAATTAATTTGTTTTAAAATAAGTAACAAAGAAAAGATTACTACTACTATTAGTACTGGTGAAAAGTTAATTACTTCTAATAATAGACGAGCTTATTGTTATGAATATGCTATCAAACAAACAACTGTCAAATAAATTTCATCTTTTTCTGACAGATTTTAATGCGAAATTGAAACAGCCAGCAGCCGTGTGTTTTGTTTTTTTTCCCTTTTCCAGCCACCTTTATTTATTACATTTAACTTAAATTTTTCGTCTACACGGTGGCACTTTTGTTTTTTTTTTCTGCCACATCTTCAGATCCTTTTCTCTGTCGAATAGAAGTAGAATTGGGAGACGTTTTATCCTCGTTTAACATCGCCGCCTTCAACCACAAACACTGTATAACTTGTTCTCTCTTCTTATTTATTTTTTTATTTCCTTTTTTTTTGATAATTTGTGTTTCAAGTTTATTGTTGCATTTGTTATTGTTATTGTTTTTAAAAGGCCGAGAAATTAAAAAGTTTTGTTGCAATAAATGACGCCCGTCTTTTGACAGGCAGCCGTTATCGTTTTCTTTTTCCTTTTTCTTTTCTACGTTTTTCCTTTCCATTCTCTGTCTTTTTTAAAATATTTTCTTCAGTTTCTGTTTGGTTTCTGCCTCATTATCTCTTCTACTTTCATCGTTTTTCGTTTGCATCCATCAGAATAAATAAATCGTGTGTGAATGGAGAATTGTTGTTTTGGAACGACCCTGTATAATGAAAATGCAATGTATGTACATATCTCAGAAACGAGTCTCGTCTTCTTTTTTATCGTCGATCGTTTCAAGAAGAGTAATTTAATTCAAAACCGAAATCGATATGGCAACCTAGCACGGAACAGAACTCTCACATTTCTCTCAAACCGTTGTCACATGTTCTCTGGATCGTCAGTATTGGACATCTCAAGGCTACGTCGCTACGTGAAACTTGAAAGGTTCTTGCATCCAGCGGAGTGGAGTGCAGCAGAAAATACATTTATTTAAAACCCGATGGTCGCTGTAGAATGACCCTGTATAATGAAAGTGGAATTCGCAAAGTATCTTAAAGGGCCCCGTGTCTCGTCTTCTGTTTCATCGTCGAGCGTTTCAAGAAGAGTAATTTAATTCAAAACAGAAATCGATACGGCAACATAGCACGGAACGGAACTGTCAAATTCCTGTCAACTGCTGTCACATGTTCTCTGCATCATCAGTATTGGACATCTCAAGGTTGCGCGAAACTTGAAAGGTTTTTGCATCCCCCAGAGTATGCAGCAGAAAATACATTTATGTATTTAAAACCCGATGGTCGTTGTAGAATGACCCTGTCCAATGAAAGTGGAATTCGCAAAGTATCTTAAAGGGCCCCGTGTCTCGTCTTTTGTTTCATCGTTTCAAGAAGAGTAATTTAATTCAAGACAGAAATCGATACGGCAACATAGCACGGAACAGTTAAATTCCTGTCAACTGCTGTCACATGTTCTCTGCATCATCAGTATTGGACATCTCAAGGTTGCGCGAAACTTGAAAGGTTTTTGCATCCCCCAGAGTATGCAGCAGAAAATACATTTATTTAAAACCCGATGGTCGTTGTAGAATGGACCCTGTACAATGAAAGTGGAATTCGCAAAGTATCTTAAAGGGCCCTTGTCTCGTTTTCTCTTTTATCGTTGAGAGTAACTTAATTCAAAACCGAAATCTATATGACAACATAGCATACTGTCAAACTGATGTAACTTGCTTTGAATGACCCTGTATAATAAAAGTGGAATTCGCAAAGCGTCTTAAAGCCTTCTCTCGATTTCTTTTTGTTGTTGAGCGTTTCAAAAAGACTAATTTAATCGGTATGTCAACACGTGCTTCATAAGAGATTACAATCGTTGAAATTGAAATATTTTTAACATATTTTCCAGGAAAGCGATAGCGCTGGTAATTCAGTTCGCTCCTGCGATAAGCGGCTCGGAAAACTCGTGCATACGAATCTGGAAACTTGAGGTAGGAAAAAACCACCCGGTATTTTCGTTCACTATCTGCCAGCTTAAGGTTAATTAGAAATCCAAGAACTGCACAAGTGTTAGTACCAAAGGTTACGTTTGCGGAAGAAATTTGTTATTTCATTATCTGCACGAAACGCGTCAAGGATGAGTAAGATCCTTAAAAAAAAAAACAACAACACACATCGAGTCAGTTTGTTGATATTCAAACACCCATGCGTCTGTTTACTCTTCACAATCACAATCACAATCACATTCACATTCAGTCAATGCGCGCATATCCTTTCGGATTCATCATTCAGACGAGCGCGTAACGTAAAGATCTTGCGTCACACGTAATCGTTGATTAAATAAGTGTGGGATTTGCGTGTGAAGTTTCGCGCGGAACAATCCAATGGCATCATCATTTTGGACCAGCGGAGGACTTCGCGGAACGCACCCGAACTTATCGCCCCTGCGGTGACCGAAACATCCGCACGCGATAAAACCGGCGACGTGCATTTATAGCAAATGCCTCTGCGATCTTCGACAAGTCGTTTCGCAATCGTGCCCGAAATGAAACTCGTGGCGATAGTCATCGGTGTACACGCAATGGTGATGTGCGTTACTTGCCAGTTAGCCGTAAGTGCCCTTACATTTTTTTTAAATTCAAATCGAACACATTCGAAAATAACGAGACGCCACTGCTCGAATTGGTCCAAACCTAAACAAACAGTTGCTGACTAGTTCAGAACCCGCAAAGTTTCATTGTACATTTGATAGAGCCGTCCCCCCAGAGTTGGTGGGCAACTAATTACGACAAATAGAACAGACCATTTAAATTTGCCTCGAGTCGTAAGTAAATTAAATATGGAACAGACTATAAGTAGCTTAAATTTGACAGTATCGTCGTTGTTAACTGTCAGCGCGCGATGACTTACAATAATCAAATAAGAAACGCAAATAAACTACCAGCTTCGCCATAAACCGCGTTGCCGACTGATAATGATAAGATCATACATAATACGGATGTTAGGTTTGACAAATTATACCGGACGATGCGTTTGAATTCGCACCGTAAAGAAACGGCGCGTACTTTTTTTAATTTATTTCAAACCCCTGCTTCCCATGGTTTTATTTTCACAGACTCCAAACACAATAGCACATGACCTTTTGTACAAATGTTGCACAAACGAAATTCTGGCAAAATACGATCGATTTTATTGATTAATAATAACCGATTGAAAACGGGCGCTGTTCAAGACAGCGCAGCGTGAACTATAACTTTTTATTAATACAATTTTTTTGATATTTGATAAATACAATCAATAAAATCAGTCAGTAAATTCGATGGGCCAAAACTCAGAAATAATAGCATAAATCGATAGATTTGAATGCTCTCTTTCATATTTTGCAAGAAATTCGTTTGTGCAACACTTGTATAAAAAGTTATGTACATTTATAGTTGACGCTTCAAATATTCAAGCCAAATATTCACTTCAAATATTCAAGACAGCGTCAACTATAAATGCACATAACTTTTTATGCAAATGCTGCACAAACGAATTTCTTGAAAAATACGAAACAGAACATTCAAATGTATTGATTTATGATGCTACTTCTGAGTTTCGGCCGATCGATTTTATTGATTACTGATCGATTGACTGTAAAAAGAAAAGCTTTGGATTCTTGTTGTTTCACAGACAGAAACGATTATATCTACGGGAGTTTTGTGAACCTTACATTGGTTGCGATAATCCCACTCTGGTTTCTCTTCAAAGCGAATAAATCTTTCGCCTTTTACTAAAGATTTCCGTGGAGAGGAACAATTAAATGAGTCTTACCAAATTTTTAAGAGTTTTCCTAGCCGGGAACAATTAATTATACAGAGATAAGCAAGTAGATAAACATTTCATATAAGAATTAGAGAAGTCTCGCATTTAAAAAGTAATTTAGATATACGAGTAAGTTGAGGTGAGGAATTTCCCAGCATTAGTTTCTAAATGCAAATATCTACAATAAGAATAAAACGATATTATTTAAATTATCAACTTATCCTTAAAATAAAGGTATGTAAATAAACGTTTGTGACGACGCGACGTAACAAACAAATTTTCTATTGAAAAAGTTGACGACGTTTCTGAACTGTGCGGCGAAATCAATCGCCTTTTATTGTTTGTTTTTTATGAGACTGTAGAAACAGAAGCTTTCCTAGTGATAGTAACGGTAATAGTATTGAGTACTAACAGTAGTACAAGTCAGGCAGTTATTGATTTTGTTCTACATAAAATTCATTCACAGATTAAATAGTATATTGTAGACCGAGGCGGTAAAGTGCTTGTTTTCCAGGTCGAGAGAAGATATGGACAGGCGAGGCGCAGCACTTCTTGAGACCTGGAAAACTATTTTACCGCTAAGGTTTACACATTATTTTTTTTTCCTACAGAACATTATAATTAATTTTGTTAATATCACACAAACGTTCTTTTTCTTGAAGTAAAAATATTAAAATTGATTTACTATTAAAATTATTATAGATGCTTTAAAATACGATGTCGTAACATGTGTTTTTTTTAAAATGCCATAAAGTTTGGCCATGAAAATTAAAACTCATGTCGTAGCTTGGCATCTAACACATGCCAAATCTGAAAATTTAAAGTAAATGAATGGAGCTAAGACATGAATTTTCTTTTCCACAGCCACCCCTTATGGCATTTTTAAAAAAAGACATAGTATGTGCTAGCGTGGCCGAGCGGTCAAGGCGGTGCGGTGGTTTAAGACACCAGTCTCTTCGGAGGCATGGGTTCGAATCCCAACGCTGCCGAGTTGATTTTTTTTTTCTTGATAAGATATTACATTTACTTAAGATGGTTGCCCTCGCCTTGGCGTATTAACGTTTAGATTTGATAATGGATGTAATCCGAAACTAGTCATCTATTTCCAACTTTTATTGTTAATTTAGTGATAAGGCAAATACTTCAACAATTAAATAAATTTTATATAATCACTAACATCATGAAGATATTAGGTGGGCTGCTTCTTTAAGGACCGCATGTTAAACTGTAGAAATTTTTTGAACCCTGAACTGAACCGTCCCCTCACCCTAGACTTGCGTGTCGCCGACTTTATATTAAAAAAATCACAGCTTACTTTAATCAGGAATTCATTTGAAGGCGCAGTACCTTAGCTCCACGCCAATCCCTCTCTACGGAAAATACCGTAACAGTTGGTGGAGGCGCCGGGAACTTCCTCGGCGAAGTACTAATTTGGTGAATTTCAACAAGTTTCGTTTTTTTTTTGTTGGCAACGTCTTTTGACAGGCAACCATTAGATCGCTTTTTCTGTTTGCTTCAATTTCCATTTCGTTTTTCCTTTGCCCTCTATGTTTCATTTTTTCTTCTGTTTCTGTTTGCTTTTTATCTCATTATCTCTTCCTCTCTTTTCGTCGTTTTCTTTTCTTTTACCCGGTGAGTAAATTAATAAAGATAAAAGGTAATGGAAAAAAAACTGAAACAAAAGACAAAACGTCTTATTAAACCTGTAAAGTTTTTTTTTTGTTGAAATTTTGTTTTCTTTTCTGTTGAAAACGGCTTGGAGAATATCTGCACTCACCAAAGTGTGAATGAGAACACATTTATTTACCCCAACAGAATTAAAAGTAACGTCTCCCTAATAAAATGTAAATATCTTATCCGTTCTGATCACCAGAACAAGCATGCGGCCAAGTAAACATCAATAAAAATTCGATCTCTTGCTTCAGCTCTTTTTATTTGTTGCACCTCACTCCGTTTTGACCTTTTTGTTTGTTGTTGTGCCTCTCTTTCGCTTTTTTGCTTAGTTGAAACACTCTTTTGAACATTAAACAATCCTCCCTCAGGGGCAACGTAATAATATTTTTGTCGATATTTGGAACAGCAAATTTTGGTCAATCTTTTTTTGGCACAATTTAAAAACGTCCTCATTTCTTGAACTACCTCGTTGCAAACCTGGTAAATTTCTGCATCTTTATGACCTTTCATTGTCTTCACCTTGTTCCCTTAGATTGTCTTGAATATTTCTTTCTGTCATGTGTCAGTCTGTTTTTTTTTCCGAGAAAAGTTTCATTTTCTTCAAATGCTGTCCAATCACGTGACGCCTAGTACAAGAGGAAAATTGTCGTAAATTTTTAGCACAAAAAAAAGAAGTAGGTATCCCAAACGTCTTTTCTTTATCACTTAGGGTGACTCTTCTCTTATTTTTTTTTTGTTGTTGTTGTTGTCCATTTGGGGATCGACCCTTGGAGTGTTAATTTAGCATATCCGACACGCCGACATTGCGCTATTAAGGCCCAGTTTTACAATGCTAGTTTAAATTTAAGCCGTAGCTTAAACTCTAAACAACAATTGTTGAAATAATCGGCATTTTAAAACTGGGCCTAAGGCGCAAAATCACTTAGCTACATGATTATTAGCCCATAGTAACGTTGTTTCTATTTCTTGCAGCCCCAATGCTACAATGAATCTCAGTATGGCCCCTCCACAACATCCCCAAACACTGACATACAACACGACTGGGTCGCAACCGACGGCGACGGCGTCTACAACGCAACGTCCTTATGCCTGGACGAAAACTACAACGTCATCGAGAGAAACTGCTTTAATGGTATGTGGTACCCCAAAGGCGTCCGAGACTGCTACGACTTCGCCTGCCCCAAACCATTCATGCAGGAAGACAGAGACAAGTGCTCATACATGGCAATCGCCGAATGCCCGAGCATCACGTCCGTCACTGCAGGCCACAAGGACGCCGCCTGCGCAACTAAAAACAACTGCGGCGTGCCACGCAAGTGCATATACAGTGCGGCCAACTTTCTCGAACAACCGTCCAGTAGTGACATAAACGTCACTCTGATTTTCCATCCGGTCGAACGCAAGCTGCTCCTGACCGTATACTCGACGGAAGCCCTAGACGAAGACCTGACGCGTTGCTACGCGAATCACATCGACCCGGAACTCCTTCAAAACCGAAAACTCGTGAACGTCAGCAAGATCTACGACTCGCGAAGGTCAGAGATCCACGGTCGCTATTCACTGAGGAACTTTAGTGTCTACGAGCTGGAAGTCGAAGGCGAGCCGCTCCAGTACTGGTGCCAGGTCTACCAGACCTCCAGGTTTCGTCCCGTAACAACCGGTAGAACCGTCGCTTACTCGCGCAAAACCGGAAGCGAGTACTCGCTCCACGTGAACGCCTTCAAGTTGTGGTTCAGGGACGCCCTGCACCACTTTTGCAGCCACTGCCGGACGATGGAGGTGCTTTCTTATAACCAGATGAGGAACATCATCGTCTTGCACCTCACGACGAATGCCACGGTGGAATTGGCCGTTTTGAAGGGCGAGTTTCAAAACAGGACGAGCCAATCAGTGTGGCTTCGCGACGTCAAAAGCGCCGAGTTTTGCATGCCGGACGTGACGGCCTCGGGCGAGGGCGACGAAACACCTCTGCACTGGAAGGCCACGCCCTTGGGGACATGGGCCAGGCCGACTGAGTTCTGTGGCAGCACCGTGATGAGGAAATGCCAAGGCGATTTCCTGCACGGAGCTGAATGGGGGGAAGTACAAGGTCACTGCCTGGCGCGATCCCTAAACGCCACTAAACAACCCCCGGAGATCTTAGATGAAGCCAAAGGTCTAATGAGCTTGAACACAACGAAATTAACCATCACGGACGCCTTGCTGCATTCACTTGAGGATTACGTAAAGCACCACGCTGACGAGTTGCAGAAAATCAAGAGGTCGAACCTGTTGGTCCACCACGAAACTGACGTGGCGGCTCTGGCTTTATACAAGGAGGGTTTCAAGCGCGTGGATGAATCGTTCGAGGACCTCAGTACGAGCGGCTTGGAGCTTGGGGTTTTCCTGCCGGAAACTTCGGCGGAATTGCTGGTGACGGTCTTCAGGAACGACCGTCTCTTTCCGGAGGGGAAAATCCACGCGGGCAGCGACATCGTTCGGGTTAACACCCCCAAAGACGGCGCCTACCTAGAAACCCCCATCATCCTGCTGTTTAAAACTAGGGGCGCGTTCAAGAGGAAGACGTGCGCCTTCTGGGATTACGGGACGGGCACGGATGGTCATTGGTCGACCTTGGGGGCGGATTACGTCGCGACCGTCGCGGAAAATTACACGGCCTGCGCGTTTTCGCATTCGAGGGGGCATTTCGCAGTGGTGGTTTTGAGCGGGGAAAGAGTGATTTGGGAGGACTTTGAGGAGCCAGCGGAGAGCAGTGATAGCAAGAGATTTAGCAAGATTTTGTTTATGGTTTACGGGTTTTCTGCGGTAGGTGTTGTTGCGATCGTGGGGGTGATTGTGGTGGCGGTTTTGGTGAAGTGGTGTCGAAGGAAAGACAGGAGGAAATGATGGGTTTTTTTTTAATCGAACGGTTTCCAATCCAAGTGTTCCGAAGTGTTGAGATGTAATCAAGGATGGGTCTGAAAGAGTCAACCGTCACAAGGTCATCTTGATTACATTTAATCTCTAATCAAAAGTGGCATTAATGTCATCACCAAACAAATGATTGTGATTCATCACTGATGGACGTTAGTGGACGTTATAAGTGCAATACCCAATCTATGTTATTTTTGTAATACATACATACAAAATAAACAAAAAAAAATTGTACATGCAAGCTGCATAATGAAAAGGATAATAATAGACATGCCCATGAGTAGGGGGGTTCTGAATCTTATGGAGATTTTACGTGGTTGCATCAAACTCGCGTGTATGGTTGCCTATCGTGACTTTTGTTAGGCGCTGGTGGGACTTTATAAATAACAGGCAGCACTTAATAAATAACCTACTTACGTCTTCTGCAATCTACAAATCCGGCCTATTTTCATGCATGATTTATGAATCGACGATTGAAACGTTTTTGCAAAGAGGGCCTGAGACTGCTGGCTCACAATTTTCAATAGAACCTTTTGTGTCTGGCTTATAAACTGCTGCAACAAAAGCATTCTTGCGCGCAAAGTACGGAAACTTAGATTACGAGGTACAGTTACTGGAACTCTCGAAGTTTTAAGATGTATTGTATGTAGGTACCCGCCAGGGCCCCCCCGAAACTTTTCCTGACGATAAGAGCGCAATGCAATCTCTTCGATCGTTTAAAAATTTATTTACTTGTGGAATAAAAGACCGATAAATAATCGTGTCGCAATCATTCTACGTAGCAGATGCTGCTTGAAATTATCAAGGCGGGATTCCACTCAGGCCAACGACTAGCACAAGTTATAACTTAAGGCCGGATTTTAGGTGAAATTCCTTTGTTTGGTTCTTAGATATCTCTTCGTTTCATTAGAAATAGAGTCAAATGACTCGAAACGAAGAGATATCTTTAAAAAAACCTTTAAAACCTTAAGAACTAAACAAAGGTATTTTGTCTAAGATCCGGCCTCTAGTTGTAAACTATAAGTCACAGTGATTGAATTAACCGTGCGCTTGTAGAAACGTATGCTACATGTTGCCTAAGTGGAATACCGCCCTTAAAAGCAAGCACCTACGAAAGAGACATTTTTTACCCCAAAAAAAATGTTCAGGTACGGATGACACGGATACATTTCGGCATAAATTACAAGCGTGCGACGTTCATTTATCATAAGCACACACAAAAAAAAAAACAGTAGAATTACGAAAACACGGACTGCTACATCGCACCACATCGGTTCCATGTGATTTATCGCCCGCTTACATCCCTAGTGAGTTACCTCGCCGCATAAATGGGATTTATTCGCGCGTCGGGTCGGGGGTAATTTATGGCGCAGGTGTACGCGGATGGTGCCAACTCACCGGGGTATATCGCCTATTTTCGGGGGCCTCTGCTTTCGACACGTGCAGGTTCCATCTTTCCATAGATTCGCTGGAACAAAGAGAATGCAAATTAGACCTCAGGGCTACTACTAAGTTAAGATCTGAAGGGTAGAGATTTTGGCCGGCATATCATAAAATTTATGAACCCCTTACGTCATGTACCTAAACATAAAATTTTATAATACACTTTTACAACCGTTTTTATCTCGTTCATCGCCTACTATTTATTCGTCATGGTACAATGACGTCTATTCTTTCAATACTTTTTTTCTTTTTTGGTTTGAATCCAACCAATTATTTTTGTTCACATAGAACTAAGTTAGAACGATATTAAATACCACCCACAACCATTGCTACTCGTATGCAAAACAGCAACGATCCTAACCGAATTGATATATGCACATATATACAGTTTGCACTTCTTGTTCATGTCTTTCATTAGACTAGATTATAAAGACTTCTTTCTCGTTTAGAATAGCAACGCAAGCGGTTTAATTTTCCTCAGTATTTTCTTACAGAAAGCTTCTTGTTAAGTAGTTGTTTACCTTTTCTTAACCGCCGATAGTTCGAAGATTCCATGTCGAAATCCAGCGCGTTTGTTTACGCTACAGTCTCCCGGTTTGTTTAAGCTTTACTCCCATCGCGGACAAATATTGTTTCTCACTTTGTATTTTTGTTAGAGGAAAGTTATGAAAACAAACACCTCCGAGCAGTTCAAAGATTTTAGTTCGATCAGGCAGGCCCCAGTATTTATCTTTCACAGAACGAAACGATCCGACTTGCGAACGCAGTTAATTGAAAGTCCGACGGTTTTGTTCTTCTTCGAAACTGTTAAGAATGAGATGATGTTTCATGTATCATTACGCGGAAGTATTAAAATTTAAAAGCGTGCAATAAACGTTATGCACAGGATCGGAGTTATTCGGTCGTAAAACTTGACCGTGAGCTAATAAGAAACAGTTGCACAGCTGATGATGAATGCGTCGTATAAGTACGCCAATTTCGTTTAAAGGTCAAGTTCACGCCCGACACCGCCCCGTAACAATCATAAAACTATAAAACACTTGCTTAACCAGGGATGGTATCGTCGTTCGAAAAATTAAAACACATTAAATTGTTTTAACATTTTCCTCATGTTCTGAGGTGTCTATTCTTTCAATATTTTTGTCACTCTATTGAAGAATCACCCCGTATTTATAATAAGAGCAAAACATTTTTTGGATTAAATAAATCTACGGGTAATTTATCTAACAGCGAGGCTTAAAAATTGTAAGAACAACTTTCAATGTGTAATTATTTATTAGAGTTATGAGAATATTGATTACTTTACGTAATTGTGTTCGTATACAAGGAAGGTAATTGTTGCAGTGAAAGTGAGTGTGTACATACAAGTCATACAACTATGTACGTACACAAATACATTCTGAGCTTCAATGCCACAAGAAATTGGCCAGTCCAAAAGGAAACCATAAAAACAATTCTTGGAGGTAATCAAAATTAGTTTAAACAAAAAGCAAACCAAAACAACCGTTAAATAAATAATCCAACTCCAATCAAACCAATCAAAAGACCGATAAGCTCCGTTCTGCTTCGTAGACAACAGATTTGCAACGACCCTTTCAAAAGTAGGACCGGTGCGAAAGTACATTTAAAAAATCAATAAAATTTGAAAAAGCAAAATAAAATGCCAACGTTACGCCAAAAGTAAGAAAATTTGATCAAAAAAAAACACAAAAGAAATGCCTCGAAGTATAAATAATTAATTAGATATCGAAGAACAAAAGATGAACAATGCTTTCCATAGTCCTTTAATTTTCTCTTCCTTTTCACCGTTTTCTTTTGTTTCTCGCCTACCTTTCTCTTTTTCTTTCGTATTTCATTGACGCTTTTAGCAGTTTCTTTTTCATTGTTCATTCATTTTGATTTCTAAGGAGTTTGCCAGAGACTGTCGCCAATCCTTTTTTTTAATTCATCATCACCAACAATCCTGGTTGGTACTTGGCCTTCCCCCCTCACTGAGGAGGAAAGTGGTTGAAACAAAATCGACAGTCCTGGTTGCGAATTCTGCTGCTGGGACTTTTGGTCACATTTCTTACAACAGTTTCTGGAGCCCCCATCGACTTGGTCCACGCCGACTCGAATGCAGAAGGCCTACTCCTGGAATCTGAAGAAACTAAAGTCCTCTCCTTCTTGTCTTGTTGTCCCTCCCTGCCTGTCCCTCCTTCTCACTGAGGAGGAACTTAGCCCCGATTGGCCGAAACAAAATCGACAGTTCTCGCTGGGAATTCTGCTACTGGGACATCTGGTCCCACTTCTGGGGCCTCCATCGACTTGGTCCACGCCGATCCAAATGCAAAAGGCCTTTTCTGAGAGGACCTAATCCTGGAAACTGGAGAAATGAGTCCCCCCCTTCTTGTCCTGTCTTTTCTTGGTGGCGCCAATGTTATCATTTCGACACACTCTGGCATTTGCGTGGACTATCATAAGTTAAAGGTTCCACATAGTAAAGGTCCTAAAACTCATCCCTGGGGTAATCCACTTCGTCGCTTCTTCTATTTCAATTCGTCCATTCGATAGGTAACTTCCGGAATTCTTCTTTAATTCTTGTTTTATTACACTCCAGATGGGCGTATTAAACGCGTACGTGGGACCATGAATAAGGTACTTTCCAAATTTCCTTCTTCTGACTATTTTTAGCATGCAGCGGGACGTCAGGTTGACCACCTGATCTTTCGATCGAGTCTTTTGGTTACCAAAAGCGAGATGGGCGCCTCCTTATTCACCCACGGAGCCTGTATTGAAGGAACATAAAACTAAAGGTGTCCATTTATTGAACCAAGACGCCAAGTCTGCGTTTTCCGGTTTCTTCTCGAAAGCTCTTCGATTTTCGGTTAAGGAAAGAGGGTCAACGGCGTCACCTTCCGGAATAAAAGCACAACCAAGAAGCCTGTTGACTTCGCTTCGCAAAACGTCAGCATCGACGACGGCCTGTTACCGTTATCGGAGAGAAAGGAAAAAAGCGAAAGCAGAACGATTAAGCCTAATTTGTTTACTATAGTTTGTTATGCGGAGTTTATCTACGTAAAAAATATTCGATGTTTACGCCGTCCACTAGGATGTTTTTGAAACCAAAGAACAATTTTGTTTTTGTTTTTTGCAAGCAAAACCTCCTGGTGTTAAACATGTTCGCATGCTGCAATGTGCCTTAATGGTTAGTACGTGTAAAGGGGAAAAAAGTGCAAAGTAATGAAACCAATTAAAAAAAGGGACTGATACTGTATCAACTGCACGACGACTTATTCCCAAAACGACCAGCGATTTCTGAGGTGTTTGATTTTATTTGGTCCATAGAGTTCAAATTACGTAATGATTAAATTTTGCAGGATTCAATTCCGCCAAGTACTCACAGATAACGTTCGCTTCCATTCCAACAGGGGGATGGCGGAATTTTCTTGACGTTGGTGAGGGGCCCTTTTGGTCCATTTCGCGAGCAAAACACTGCACCACTGGTCGCGCGAAGAATTCGCTCATCTCATTCGCGTTTTATTGAGTGTGTGTGTGTGTGTGGCCGCACTCCTCGTGTAAACATATGGTCTAAAGTTTGATGATTGCGCGTAAAAAATGTTTATCGCGCGCATGTTTTCGTTTTGTGTTGTTATTAAAACTAATGTGTGTCAGAGGTTGGGGACATGTGGATGGGCTTGTTCGGCGGTGGCGATAAGCCTCGTCTCGTTTCACATCCGCGTTTTTTTTTTCTTTTTTGTTCTGCCCGAGGACAACGCACGGAAAATTTATTACAAAAGCAAAAGAAGATAGGGGAAAAATGTAGAATGAGGAAAGCTTTCCATTCACTTATGTACATACGTGTACGGAATGAACAAAAAAGGAAAAGTGAGAATGGAAACCCCAGAAGAGATAGTTTCGTTGACTTGGCGATGTGTAAGGGCTGTCGACTAGCGGTGACCTGGGCACTCGTTGAAATCGGTGTTGTACCAAAAAAAAAAGAGAGAAAGAAAACAGGAAAACGGAGAGCTCACCACATGGTGAGTAAATATTTATTATAACTCCGTCCTCTGATAGTATTATCTATGAATAATATTTTAACAAAAAAATAATCTAGCCAACTTATTAGACTGCACGAAGTATTTTCATAAACAACTGCGGAGAATGACAGATAACAGCCACGTAAGCAGAAAGAGAAGAAACTCTGCGAATACCGGCAGCGGAATTCAAAAATTGCTACCACAAAAGTCTAATGTGAATTACTCCTAAATTATTTAGCTTTATCGATAACAAGTCTGCGCTGATCTTTCTTCAGCTTTTCGTCGTCTAGCAACGGGTGTGGGTGTGGATAAATAGGCGCCAGGGTGAACAAAATACCCAGCTGATCCGAAATAGACCTCGACAGTGTTCCGTTATGTGTCTTAGCTTTACAGTTGATTGTTCGCAACAAACACAGGAGATTTAATTAAACGCACCTGTTCGTTTAGGGTAGTGGCACAACTTAATTATAATTGCACAATGTCGTACAAGCAGTTTAATCGTAAGTGACAGAATATCGACTAAAACACTATAAGTAAAACGACTCCAAATTGTTGTACCTGAGTGTACAACTTATTAATCTACTCGACTCGATATTTCAGATATAATCCACCTTACTGCTACTACAATAATTTACATCTAATAATAACCGCCGTAAGATCTGTCAAAAATTCGCTCTTTAATAATGCAGCGTCACGAAACAGTTAATAAGATATATTAATAATTAAACTCACGTAACAAAGAATGTGTTCCTTGGTCAAGGTCATTCACGCCTCCATGCGTAGTATATTCTGCATGTCCGAAGCTATTACATCCCCTTCAGCCGGGCACATTTCTTGTTTTCGGCGATGGGCACATTCCTTGTTTCCGGCGATGGTCACATTCCTTGTTTTCAGCGATGGGCACATTCCTTATTTTCGGCGATATGAACCCACATCGCGAAGTGGTGAGTATCGGTAGTAACAACAGGAAAAGTATTCAAAACGAAGGATACCAAATGAGGTATCTCAAAAGGAAATATCTGAACGTAAAAGTCTGAGTTAAAAAGAAACGACGTCATGCCGTCGCGTCAGCCTAATATTAATACTTGGATTTTAAATAAACCAGGCCCTGGCAGGGTAGTGGAAATCACCCCTGATCTCGTTTAGCGATGAAAATGAATATTCCGACCAAGTCGAATATGAGTTTCGCTAATCTTTCTCTAGCAAAAACTCCGATATAATTTAAACACAACGACACAGCGTCACCAAAGTTAAACGAGTAATGAAACGCTGAAACATGCTAAATCGGATGATGCGAAAAACCAGGCCCTGGCGGGGTTGTGAAAATCACCCCAAACTCGTTTGACGATGCACTAAGAATTTCCGACCGCGTTTTCCCTATCTTTCTTTGCGAGAACTAACGAAATATAAAAACTAAGTCGGTCGTGACGACGCCAAGACTATCTTAATGGAAACTGCGACCTCTGGCGTGTACAATTCTATCTAATTATTTTTACTACTGCTCTTCTATGTATTTGCCTGTTACGCGTCGAAGTTCCTTTTTATATATGTTCGACTGTCCCACTTCACATTTCAAAGAATTTTTGACAGGCCCTCTACAATGCAGCCTTCAATAAATCGTTCTAACCTTGCTTGACGCTTTTGCGTAATCATTTAAATTAGCTTAAAGTTAGCTATTGAGAGAGTAGGCCCTTCCGGAGCCGCCTACTTTCGCATGGAACTTAATTTAAGTGAATTGAGCCTCGCCGATGGTCATAAATGATGTTGGGCAAGAAATGGCGACCTTTAGTGGACGAATTTCGAACAATTATTGTCACGATGTCATTATCTGGGAAAATAAGTAAATTCAAATTCGTTTCGTAATTATTGCAATTGGGTGCATTTCAAAATTATGGAGGATCAGCACCCATTGACAATTAGTAGGACAGTCGCGTTACGCATGCTCGCATTTCACTTACGTAGAAATGCAAGCTCTGCGGAATGTAAGCGTGTATGTTTACATGTGCCAATTAAGATTGAGGCAATTAGAACGTTTGTAAGAAACAAATTTGGCAAGGGTTAATTGATGCTGACACCTTTAGAACTTTGTACCTTGAACCGAACCCCAGCCACCAGGACAAAAGAACCGATTGTGACGTAGATTTAGAAATGTATAAAAGATAAGAGACCAACCCGCAGGTAGCAGTGATTAGGTGGTAGTAAGAAGATAGTCGAGTGATAGTTAAGCAGTAACAATGTAGAATAGATAGTGGAGAAGCAGTGATAGTCAGATAGTCAAGTAATTAAAAGCAGTAAAAATGTAGCAGTGTAAGAGTAGTAATTGTCGGATAGTGAGTGAGTAAGTGTCGGATAGCGATTAGTAAATTAGAAGTGCGCAGGAAAAGCCAAGCGAGTGACTCTACGAGCCAGGGCTGGCCTCTAGGGCCAGACCCTCCCCTATGTTAAGTAAGATTAAATTAAAATAAAATTTAAATTAAAATTAAAGACACACTCTCGCAGTTTATTTCCATATTTATATCCGAATTTTATTCGTAAATTTTTTTTTAACGCGGCACTATTACTCAGAGTAAAGAATAAATGGTGATCAGAACGGATAAGACCACGCATTTACATTTTATTGGGGAGACATTACTTTTAATTCTGACTGTACGTCACATGCCGATTGGTTACTTCCCTTCCCTTTATCTTACTAAGAATATAAAATCCCAGCGCTAATGAAGAAGAAATTTATAGAATACACCGAGAGTGAAAATTACAGAAATGGTAAAAGCAAAGCGGGCACCCATAAAGAAAGAGAGACGACAGATTGTGAAACGAATACCGTGGATGATATCGGATGGTAAGAAAAAAAAGAAAGGCAATCAAAAATCTTTTTTTGTTAGGGGGAAGGGATGTAGAACTTTACATTCAAAGTCTTCGACGTATACATCACACACGTGCTTGATAACAGCTAATAAAAGCTAATTCGTTTGACTGCGTAAAAACACCTGAGTCCGTTTTGAAAGATGTGTACGATGAGTAAACTACTTGAATTGATCTGCATTACTTTTAATTGCGACTGTACGTCGCGTGCCGAATGGTTACTTCCCTTCCCTTCACCTTATTATAAGTATAAAATCCACGCACTATTGAAGAAGAAATTTGTAGAATACACCGAGATGTGAAAATTATAGAAATGATTAAATTAAAGCGGGGTACAGTGACTGGGCTACCCATGAAGAAAGAGGGAAGGCAGAATTGTGAAACAATTACCGTGGATGATATCGGATGGTAAAAAAGAGGCAATCAAAAATCTTTTTTTGTTAGGGGGAAGGGATGTAGTACTTTACATACAAAGTCTTCAACGTATACACAACACACGTGTTTGTTAATGACCGTAAAAATACCTGAGTCCGTTTTGAAACACGTGTGCGATGAATAAACTACTTGATTTAACCTGCATTACTTTTAATTGTGACTGTATATCACGTGTCGATTGGTTGCTTCCCTTCCGTTTATCTTGCTATGAATATAAAATCCCGGCAGAAATGATTATAAAGTAAAGCGGGGTACAGTGACTGGGGCATCCATGAAGAAGGAGGGACGACAGAATTGTGAAACGAATACCGTGATGATATCGGATGGCAGTGATGTAAAAATTTTCGTTAGACGTCCGTACGACTGAAATTGAAATAGCGGCAATTGGCGGTTCACGCAACGCGCCAGAGTCAAAATTGGAGGGAGGTCTAACGAAACTTTTTACAACCTCTTGGCCTCACTGTCGGATGGTAAGAAAAAACGAGTAACAATCAAAAATCTTTTTTTAGTTAGGGGGAAGGGATGTAATACTTTACATTCAAAGTCTTCGACGTATACACCACACACGTGTTGATAACAGCTAATAAAAGCTAATTCGCTTGACTTCGTAATGACCGCAGAAGCACCCGCGTCCGTTTTGGAACACATGTGCGATGACTAGACTACTTAATCTAACCTGCAGATTTTGATCGAGATTAAACGAAGCTTTTCGGTGTGTCGTCGACAATTGGCATCACACAGCCAGAAGGCGTATTGTCGTTAACACATCGGAGGAATTGACTATCGAATAATATCATAGGTGTGATCGTGACGAGTTCCAAAACAAATCCTGTTTCTCTCTCTGCATCCGGAATCAACTTCGACGTTGTTTCATACTTTCGTAGAGTTTCTTCAATTTTTTTAAGTTGTAGGACAAAAATAGATAAATAATTTTCCAAGTGTGAATCAAAGATTGAGGACTGAATGATCTAAGAAGAGAGATGTGCCTAATTTTAATTTAAAAAAAATCCTAGAAGGATACTAAAATGCCAAAAAGTAATTTATTCATCGCACACGTGTTCCAAAACGGACGCAGGTGTATTGTGTCGTTACAAAGTCGAGCGAATTTGCTCGCTTACGACATGTTTGTTTATAAATTATCTATAAAGGACTCTATCTCGTTGTTATCAACACGTGTGTTGAACACATGGAAGGAAAGTGTAGAAGCATTTGTAATTAGCAACATACCAAGAGTTACATGTTCGAAACTAAAGTATTTTATTAAAAAATAAAAAAACTTTTCGCTGTGTATGTGTCGATGGGACCATATGGGACATATCTCACAATCAGATATATTTGGGATCGGAAGTAACCGCATGGGCACATTTCTTGTTTTCGGCGATGGGCACATTCCTTGTTTCCGGCGATGGTCACATTCCTTGTTTTCAGCGATGGGCACATTCCTTATTTTCGGCGATATGAACCCACATCGCGAAGTGGTGAGTATCGGTAGTAACAAAAGAAGTACCCAACAGGAAAAGTATTCAAAACGAAGGAGACCAAATGAGGTATCACAAAAGGAAATATCTGGACGTAAAAGTCTGAGTTAAAAAGAAACGACGTAATTAGTAACAAGAAGGCGTCACGCCGTCGCGTCAGCCTAATATTAGTACTTGGATTTTAAATAAACCAGGCCCTGGCAGGGTAGTGGAAATCACCCCTATCTCGT
Organism: Dorcus hopei; assembly: GCA_033060865.1. Classification (NCBI taxonomy): domain Eukaryota; kingdom Metazoa; phylum Arthropoda; class Insecta; order Coleoptera; family Lucanidae; genus Dorcus; species Dorcus hopei. The sequence continues at coordinate 12,580,520 of CM065420.1, forward strand.
TTAGCGATGAAAATGAATATTCCGACCAAGTGGAATATGAGTTTCCCTAATCTTTCTTTAGCAAAAACTCCGATAATTTAAACACGACGACACAGCGTCACCAAAGTTAAACGAGTAATGAAACGCTGAAACATGCTAAATCGGATGATGCGAAAAGCCAGGCCCTGGCGGGGTCGTGAAAATCACCCCAAACTCGTTTGACGATGCACTAAGAATTTCCGACCGCGTTTCTTTGCGAGAACTAACGAAATATAAAAACTAAGTCGGTCGTGACGACGCCAAGACTATCTTAATGGAAACTGCGACCTCTGGCGTGTAAAATTCTACCTAATTATTTTTACTACTGCTCTTCTATGTATTTCCCTGTTACGCGTCGAAGTTCCTTTTTATATATGTTCGACTGTCCCATTTCACATTTCAAAGAATTTTTGACAGGCCCTCTACAATGCAGCCTTCAATAAATCGTTCTAACGTTGCTTGACGCTTTTGCGTAATCATCTAAATTCGCTTAAAGTTAGCTATTGAGAGAGTAGGCCCTTCCGGAGCCGCCTACTTTCGCATGGAACTTAATTTAAGTGAATTGAGCCTCGCCGATGGTCATAAATGATGTTGGGCAAGAAATGGCGACCTTTAGTGGACGAATTTCGAACAATTATTGTCACGATGTCATTATCTGGGAAAATAAGTAAATTCAAATTCGTTTCGTAATTATTGCAATTGGGTGCATTTCAAAATTATGGAGGATCAGCACCCATTGACAATTAGTAGGACAGTCGCGTTACGCATGCTCGCATTTCACTTACGTAGAAATGCAAGCTCTGCGGAATGTAAGCGTGTATGTTTACATGTGCCAATTAAGATTGAGGCAATTAGAACGTTTGTAAGAAACAAATTTGGTAAGGGTTAATTGATGCTGACACCTTTAGAACTTTGTACCTTGAACCGAACCCCAGCCACCAGGACAAAAGAACCGATTGTGACGTAGATTTAGAAATGTATAAAAGATAAGAGACCAACCCGCAGGTAGCAGTGATTAGGTGGTAGTAAGAAGATAGTCGAGTGATAGTTAAGCAGTAACAATGTAGAATAGATAGTGGAGAAGCAGTGATAGTCAGATAGTCAAGTAATTAAAAGCAGTAAAAATGTAGCAGTGTAAGAGTAGTAATTGTCGGATAGTGAGTGAGTAAGTGTCGGATAGCGATTAGTAAATTAGAAGTGCGCAGGAAAAGCCAAGCGAGTGACTCTACGAGCCAGGGCTGGCCTCTAGGGCCAGACCCTCCCCTATGTTAAGTAAGATTAAATTAAAATAAAATTTAAATTAAAATTAAAGACACACTCTCGCAGTTTATTTCCATATTTATATCCGAATTTTATTCGTAAATTTTTTTTTTAACGCGGCACTATTACTCAGAGTAAAGAATAAATGATGATCAGAGCGGATAAGACCAAGCTTTTACATTCTATTAGGGCGACATTACTTTTAATTCTGACTGTACGTCACATGCCGATTAGTTACTTCCTTCCCTTTATCTTACTAAGAATATAAAATCCCAGCGCTAATGAAGAAGAAATTTATAGAATACACCGAGAGTGAAAATTACAGAAATGGTAAAAGCAAAGCGGGCACCCATAAAGAAAGAGAGACGACAGATTGTGAAACGAATACCGTGGATGATATCGGATGGTAAGAAAAAAAAGAAAGGCAATCAAAAATCTTTTTTTGTTAGGGGGAAGGGATGTAGAACTTTACATTCAAAGTCTTCGACGTATACATCACACACGTGCTTGATAACAGCTAATAAAAGCTAATTCGTTTGACTGCGTAAAAACACCTGAGTCCGTTTTGAAAGATGTGTACGATGAGTAAACTACTTGAATTGATCTGCATTACTTTTAATTGCGACTGTACGTCGCGTGCCGAATGGTTACTTCCCTTCCCTTCACCTTATTATAAGTATAAAATCCACGCACTATTGAAGAAGAAATTTGTAGAATACACCGAGATGTGAAAATTATAGAAATGATTAAATTAAAGCGGGTACAGTGACTGGGCTACCCATGAAGAAAGAGGGAAGGCAGAATTGTGAAACAATTACCGTGGATGATATCGGATGGTAAAAAGAGGCAATCAAAATCTTTTTGTTAGGGGAAGGGATGTAGTACTTTACATACAAAGTCTTCAACGTATACACAACACACGTGTTTGTTAATGACCGTAAAAATACCTGAGTCCGTTTTGAAACACGTGTGCGATGAATAAACTACTTGATTTAACCTGCATTACTTTTAATTGTGACTGTATATCACGTGTCGATTGGTTGCTTCCCTTCCGTTTATCTTGCTATGAATATAAAATCCCGGCAGAAATGATTATAAAGTAAAGCGGGGTACAGTGACTGGGGCATCCATGAAGAAGGAGGGACGACAGAATTGTGAAACGAATACCGTGATGATATCGGATGGCAGTGATGTAAAAATTTTCGTTAGACGTCCGTACGACTGAAATTGAAATAGCGGCAATTGGCGGTTCACGCAACGCGCCAGAGTCAAAATTGGAGGGAGGTCTAACGAAACTTTTTACAACCTCTTGGCATCACTGTCGGATGGTAAGAAAAAAAAACGAGTAACAATCAAAAATCTTTTTTCTTTTAGTTAGGGGGAAGGGATGTAATACTTTACATTCAAAGTCTTCGACGTATACACCACACACGTGTTGATAACAGCTAATAAAAGCTAATTCGCTTGACTTCGTAATGACCGCAGAAGCACCCGCGTCCGTTTTGGAACACATGTGCGATGACTAGACTACTTAATCTAACCTGCAGATTTTGATCGAGATTAAACGAAGCTTTTCGGTGTGTTGTCGACAGTTGGCATCACACAGCCAGAAGGCGTATTGTCGTTAACACATCGGAGGAATTGACTATCGAATAATAACATAGGTGTGATCGTGACGAGTTCCAAAAAAATCCTGTTTCGCTCTCTGCATCCGGAATCAACAATTATCGACTTCGATGATGTTGTTTCATATTTTCGTAGAATTTCTTCAATTTTTTTAAATTGTAGGACAAAAATAGATAAATAATTTTCCAAGTGTGAATCAAAGATTGAGGATTGAATGATCTAAGAAGACAGATGTGCCTAATTTTAATTAAAAAAAAATCCTAGAAGGGTACTAAAATGCCAAAAGTAATTTACTCATCGCACACGTGTTCCAAAACGGACGCAGGTGTCGTTACGAAGTCGAGCGAATTTGCTCGCTTACGACATGTTTGTCTATAAACATATCTATAAAGGACTCTATCTTGTTGTTATCAACACGTGTGTTGAACACATGGGAGGAAAGTGTAGAAGCATTTGTAATTAGCAACATACCAAGAGTTACGTGTTCGAAACTAAAGTATTTTATTAAAAAATAAAAAAACTTTTCGCTGTGTATGTGTCGATGGGACCATATGGGACATATCTCACAATCAGATATATTTGGGATCGGAAGTAACCGCATGAGTAATGCGAGTGCGTGCCTGTGGGTCGGTAAAGGTCGACCGGTTCTTCAAGAACGCCGCTGAACTTGGCCACTTGCTTTCTTTTCGATGTTCATTATTATATTCCGTGTTTACTATCTCGAGAACGCAGAACGTAAATTATTAGTTAATTGAAGCCGTATTTGTACGTGCGCGCAAAAAATTCAACAATGTGGAAAACCGCGCTTAATTATTTAATTGGAAAAGGTCACCTCGTTAGCATTGGCGTTCATTTCAACACTCCGCACGTATTATACACATTATCGTAATTTCCCTGCGGTCGACGTAAGTTTTAATTGACTCGCTGGAATGTTAATTGTCCGCTTATGGCTGGGGGGAATCGGTTCTATAAAATGGTTAGATTTTGTCGATCAAAATAAATAACACCATCCGTAAACGATGTGCGATTGTATCTTAAACGCGTGAGCGTGGGGAGATGATGGCGTCACCTATGATGAGTGGGTGACGAAGGACTACCGTATCGCACAGTCGCACAGCTGTACATGCAGGGTGTTTCTCAAGTTCATGTGCTGTATATGCTACGGTTTAGTTCGTCATAAATTAAAATCATATCCACAATTTCACTATTTGAAAATTCTGCCATATTTGTAACACTAATTTACATGCAACCGAATCGGCACACGTGCGGGTTAAAACTCAACGGGTGGACGCTCGGTTACTTAACAGCTGACTAATCGCAAATTTTCATTAGTTGCATTTTTTTGTATGAAGCTGCGAAACACCCTGTGTATTGAATGCGTTATGTTCGAATTAAAAACGTACCATCTGTATATTGTTTATTGCACTTCACCAGGATAACAACGCATCCTTCGTACTTCGATGAAGTTACAGTTACGCCCTAGATGATTAATTACAGCAGCGTTTTTAATTAGTAAAAACCTTCACAACGGCGCCGGAATTATTGTACGGTTATGATTAGAGTGGAAATCGAAACCTCCTCATCAGTAAATGTAATCGCCGAGAACTGGTGCAATCAAACGAGTCCATCGCGTTACGACCAATCAATCCATCAATCAATCAAACTGGATAATTGGATAAGTTCGAAAGGTAATGGAAAGGCCCCGCGACAATGCATTTAATTATGAAATCCGATCGCCTTGCAGATCAAACGAAAGCACTAGAGATTTTATTGTAGTGGCACCACCTTTTTTTTGCCCCGGATTTAATTAAGCTCTAACTAAGAGCAGTTGCGAGCGAAGTAATTATTTTATCTTCAGTCGAGTCCGTTTTTGATAGGGCCCAGTGGCAGGAACGTAGCGAGCTCTGTTATTACATTACGTTTCGATCGGGCAGTAAAAAAATTCCGGGGGAATTCCGGACACGCCGGATTTTTATGCCTGATCGCCTGACAAATTTGTTGGAGGTTATTCCAATGACCACGGCAAAAGTTACTCATTCATTTTTAATTTTATTTTTATACCAAGTAAATAATATTGATGGGCACCTCCATCAAGAAAGAGAGCAAATCTGGTTTTGAAGCTAGGAAATCTGTCAATAGATGGCACTTTCAAACTCTCCGTTTGAAACCTCTGGCAAAATATCGCTCTTCTAATATCTACCCCTAGGTGACGATTCATAAGTTGCAAAACAAAAATTTCCGTAGATTTACATCCATATTAAAAAAAAACAAACAGCAAATTTAGTTTTCAAGTAAGAGAATTGGTCAAGAGATGGCGTTTTCAAACTTTCGCCCTAAGGATTCGTGCGAAAAATTCGGTTTCTAGTAGAGGCGGGCGGAGATTCAAAAATTGCAAAACAAAAACTCTCGTTGGTTTACAAAAAAAAGACAGCAAATTTAGTTTTCAAGTAGGAAAATCGGTCAAGAGATGGCGGTTTCAAACTTTCACCCTAAGGACTCGGGCGAAAAATTCTGTTTCTAGTAGAGGCGGGCGGCGATTCAAAAATTGCAAAACAAAAAACTCTCGTTGGTTTACTTCCATATCAAAAATACAGCTAATTTGGTTTTCAAGTAAGAAAATCGGTCAAGAGATGGCGCTCTCAAACTTTCGCTCTAAGGACTGAGGCAAAACATTCTGTTTCTAGTAGAAACGGGTGGCGATTCAAAAATTGCAAAACAAAGACTCTCGTTGATTTACTTCCACATAAAAAAAACAAACAGCAAATTTAGTTTTCAAATAAGAAATTCGGTCAAGAGATGGCGCTTTCAATCTTTCGCCCTAAAGACTGAGGCGAAAAATTCTGTTTCTAGTAGAGACGGGCGGCTATTCAAAAATTCCAAAAAAAAAACTCTCGTTGGTTTATTTCCATAACAAAAAAAAAACAGCAAATTTAGTTTTCAAATAAAAAATTCGGACAAGAGATGGCGCACGCAAAAATCTCAAACAAACAAAAAGTGTTAGGTCAAAAATCGGTCGCAGGATGTCGCGATCTGACTACTGATGATTGACTACTAATGTAGGCTATTGCGAAATAAGTAGAACAGGTCGATTTGATTGCAGTGGAGTTCTTGAGCTACTCTTCCACGAAAGAGGCCGCAAATAGAGCCGAAGCAGCTGTACAGAAAATATTTGAGGAATCCATTGCAATCATAATCGACTTGCAACAAATTTAAAAAGAAACTTTCGTTGGGTTTCTTTCGCGGTGCTTCCTACAAAAAAAGGACCAGTTTAGTTGGCGTAAGAAGCCAAGAGATGGCGCTTTCAAACTTTCTAGTGGAGGTAGCGATTCAAAAATTGAAGCGAAAAAATTGGTTAAGAGGTGGCGCTTTCGAACTACAAATTTCATACACTAGTCAAAGTAAGCTTCCCAAGTTTGAAACGCCATCTATCAGCCGATGATGAAAGTTATTTAGTTTGATTTTTTTTTGTTGAAAGAAGGAGAACTTTAAGTTATATTTCGGCAAACGAAATCTGAGGAGCCTTACAAATTCTTCGGTTTAAAACAATTATTGAAGTGCGCTGTGATATAAAGCGCCATCTGTTAGTCAACGTTAGAATTTTCTTAAGTCACTTTTCGAGGAGGAATTTCAAAATTCAACTTTTTCCACCACATTTAAGCGAATTCCCAAGTTTGGAACGTCATCTTTCGGTCGACGATGAAAGTTTCTTTACTGCAGTTTGATTTTTTTTTTTTTTATTAAAATAGAATTTTACTTCTACTTTTGCAAACGAAGAGCCTTGCAGATCCTTCGATTGTAGTTAACCCTTTAAAACAATTGAAATGCGCTATATCATTTCTTAGTGAACGTTAGAAAGATTTCCAAAACGAATTCCCCAAGTTTGGAACGCCATCTTTCGGTCGACGGTGAAAGTTTCTTCACTGCAGTTCGATTTTTTTTTTTTTTTTGTTAAGAAAAAGAGAATTTTAACTTCTTTTGCAAATAAATTCTATAGAGTCTAGCAGATTCTTAGGTTGTAGCTAACATTTTAAAACAATGATTGAAATGTGCTATGATATACCGGCTGTTTCAAACTGAGTGTGCACTGAAGGGATCTCCTAAAGCGTAAGGGTTAAAAATTTGGTTTAATGGAAGAAAAGTTGCACGAATCAATGCCTAATTCGTATTCATTCACAGAATGATTTTTTTCTTATTTCTTCTTGAGATATTAATCAAAATGTAAATATTTCGATTTTCCTTTTTCCTCCGTATCTCTCTCGTATTATAAATAGTTTTGAAATTCTGATTTAACTTTCTACAGGCACTTTTTTATTCTGCTTCGAATAGAGGTGGCAGAATTGAAGTCAAATGTTTCGTCTCTCCACGACCATCATCAGTTTCGATTTTTTAAATACAACGTATATCTTTTAATTATTCTATTCGCTAGCATTTTTTCTGGTGATTGCAGTGATCTATAATATTTAATACTTTTTTCAAGTAAAGTGAAAATATTATTTAAAAAAAACTTGATACAGTTTCATATGATTTACTTAATAAGTAAATTTATTCCCTGTTACTTTTTTTACTTACTAAATAAATATTAATAACTAACATTCAAACGTCGGAAGAGGAAAAATCAATAAATAATAATTAAATTATATTAGATGGTCAACACAAACAAATAAACAGCATTAGAAACATATAAAATTATAACAAGAATTTGTTATACAATAGCTATAGAGATAAATATTAAATAATTTACACTATGGCTAAGAAAATGAATTAAATATTTGAAATTATGTATTAAATAAAATTTTCATATAAAAATCTGTATTATTTAAGATTCAAATTAATATCAACAATTAAGTGTGATATACCATTACAATCAGGAGAAAAAATGCCATCAAATTCGTTAATAAAAAGGTATACGTTGTATTTAAAAAATCTAAACTGAGGATGGTCGCGGAGAGACAAAACGTGTGACCACAATTCTACTGCCCCTATTTGAAGCAGAATCCAAAAGTATCTGTAGAAAGTTAAGACAGAATTTCTAAATTATTTTTAATAAGGGAGATACAGAGGAAAAAAAATCGATATTTTTACATTTTCTCCTATATCTCAAGAACAATTAAGAGAAAATTGATTCTGTTAATTTAACCGATTCTGTAACTCACACGGTTTAGAAGAACTCTTTAGTGCACACCCAATTCGAAACAGCCGGTATAGCGCCATCTCTTAGTCAAAGTTAGAATTTTTGATTGACTCTTTCTTAATCACTTTTAGAGGAGGAATTTCAAAATTCAACTTTTTCCATCTGATTTCCAAAGCGAATTCCCAAGTTTGGAACGCCATCTTTCGGTTGACGATGAAAGTTTCTTTACTGCAATTTGATTTTTTTTTTTTTTTTGTTAAAAAAGAAAGCTTTTTAACTTCTACTTTTGCAAACGAAATCTGAATAGCCTAGCAGATTCTTCTTCTTCGGTTCTATTAACCCTTTAAATGAAACAATTGAAATACGCTATGATATAAAACGCCATCTCTTAGCTGACGCTGGAGATCGTTTACTATTCCTTACATCACATTTCGAGGATTACAAAATCTAATTTTTTCCACCAGAATGTCAAAGCGAATTTCTCAAATTTGGAACGTCATCTTTCGGTCGACGATGAAAGTTTATTTGCTACGCTAGATTTCTTCTTTTTTTCTTGTTAAAAAAAAAGACAATTTCAATTTTTACTTCTATAAACGAAACCGGAAGAGCGTTGCAAATTTTACGATTGTAATTAACTTTTTAAAAAACAATTGAAACGCGCTACGATATAAAGCGCCATCTTTTCGTCAGCGTTGAAGACATTCGGACCATCCTTACGCTTACTTAAATCACGTTTCGCAGAAGAATTTCACCGAATTTCAAATTTCAATTTTCTTTTCCAACAGAATGTCTTCTTAGGAGATTCAAGTTTTTAAACAGCTTCGGGATATGATGAAGACTATTACCACAACTTCCTCTCCCGCCTCCTGCTGTCAAATTATTACCAGACAAGACAGTCTGAAATAACAAGGCAAATATTATAATCAATTCCTCAACATTTATACAATATTCTTGCTGGTACAAGCTACAATAAAAGGAAGAAGGAAACGGAAGTTGAAAAATCGTTGCACTGTCAACCGCGAATCCCCCGCACTTAGTGCCATCTGTTATTGGCCGGTTGTAGTAAAAGGGACGGGTAATTGGTAGAGAAGACTAACGAAGTGCTACCGAGTACCTCTCATCAACGAATTAGGGCTAAATAAAAGGTGTTAAGGAGGCTATAAAAACCTCAATTTTTCCAAAATGCAATGCATCCCGCAATTAGAAAACTCGAAGGAACCCCTTGAAGTAGTGGAAGCGCCGTGTGACCTAGCTGGTTACAAAATGTTGAAATGTGCAAATTAAATTCATCTAACGACCGGCTAACTCGTGGAGATGGGCTGGGTAATACGTAATCCCAATACAAAAGTTTAAACAGCAGTAACTTTAGCTTCGCATGTCAACTTAGTCGGCACTAGAATGAGTTCAAAATATTAAACAAAAAAGAAATATAATAAGGTAAGATCCGATCTTCAACATCCAGCTGTGAATGCACGTTGGCTGATTCCGGGGTCGTCAAGACCGAATAGACACAATTGACACGAATAGCAGCACGCGTGTCCGGTGTAACCACTTTCGTGAGACCACCTGCGTCAACTTCAGTGACCACTTTCGTTCCAAGGCCCGTGTGACACTATGATATTTCTTGTGCAAGATTTGTTACGAAGTGAGCGAGAAGTGCGAATTCAACCAATCAGAATTCACTGTGGTAGCTCATCTCCCTCACTTTGTAACAAAAATGTTATCAAATCTTGCATGGTGTCACACGGGCCCAAGGAGCGCGACGTGCGGCGTCATGAACCGACGTATTACCAAGCACCAAGATGGACGGCCAAGGTCGGTTTACAACGACGCCATCAAATTTTTCAGCAAGGACACCACGAAGAAGATCGCCAAGCAGCTCCCAGTTAGAGGAGCTCCGGTGAAACGTCCGGAATAAATGGGGGGGGGGAAGAAGAACCAAATAAAAATAAAAGCGGAAAACACGGATTACGAACCGATCGACGTCCAACGTGACTCTAAAAACATACCTGCCGTAAATTCGACGGACAAACTTGGAAAGGCCTAGGACTCGTAGCAAACAATTAACAACCGGGCATTATATCCGTTTACTTTTTCAGTCCAAAACAAACACTGTTTAATGAGAATTTACACAGAAGCGAGAATAACTCTCCATACGGTCTGTTTGCAAAGCGAGCGGTCACAACACTGACTGAATCTCAGTGTTCACCGTTCGCGTCGCACGCCGAACCGACTGACTGAATCTCAGTCGGTTCGGCGTGCGACGCGAACGGTTCGCGGGTGGGGCGAGAGGTCCATTCACCCACTTTCAACATGGAACGGTCTTATTACAAAAGAAAAGGGGTCATCCGGGGTTGTTTACCGTCCTAAGCGTCGTCCAAGTTCTAAAGGTCAAATTGCGACGCCAAGATAAAGGGTAGCCCGAAAGCTAGAAATTATTTGCATCAAATTTTCTCACTGTAACAGCCGCTCACTACTAAATAATTTATTTGAATTTGTGCAAAAATACCTTCGAGGTTTGATGAAGACTAACACCACCACTTCTCCTTCCCCCCCCCCTCCTTCTAGCACCCAATTAACTCTAAAGCAAATGTTGAAGGAAATAAGATATAGAAAATTGAAGGCCGAAATGCCACACACGAAGTATTTTCATAAAGTGAATTGGTTTTCAAAGTTAAATTGAACGTGAACTCGTTCGCACACGTGTTCCAAAACGGATGCAGGTGTTCTCGCAAAGTCGAGGCGGAGAGCAGAGCAATGAAACAAATCTTTATCTAAATTTAATTCAGCTTTACGTTACAGTATCTGTGTTTCTAACTAAGCGAGGATTTATTCTTTTTTGCTGGCCATCGGCCTCACTCAATCTTTCCGTTTTGAAAAGACAAAAACAATTTTTTTTTATTTTTGCGCTTATCTGCGCTTGATTTATACGTACCGCCCTGAATGTAACTGAGCGACTTTTTTAAAGCTCTTGCTGAAGACGACTGTAGCTATAACTGGTCAACTGTACTTTTTGTTTTGAAAGATGGCACGCATTGCGTTAACATCACATCTTATTCCGACGCCCTCTCCCCCCCCCCGCTTGCAATATAAAATAATTTTTTGCGATAAAAAACAAATTACACTAAATTTCAATTTGTATACATACCATGTTGGAGTGTAGCCATGGTAACCACCACCAGCTATCATTTATCGATTACGCAGCGCGCTACAGTAGGCCTTGAATGCTTCGCAGCTCTCTTGGATCTTCACCTCTACTATCAGGAAACAACAAAAACATCCATTAATTACGCCGTTAGCGCCACGTCGCGTCGGTCTTGTGGACGATGTTCGACGGCCCCGGATCGCTTTGTTAAACGACATTCCATTTGTTGTTTTTCCCCTTTTATTAGTGACGTTAATTGGTTTCGGTAATTGATTTCTCTTTTTGCACCATTGTTTAACAATAATCGGCGCTGGGAGTGCCCCCACGATTATTACAATACAATGGAAACGAGTGACACTTCTTATTTGTTCTGGGTTCTGACGTGCGCGTGCCCTCGAGAGATGCAGCGATTTTTTTTCTTATTTTTTTTTTTTAAGGTCGAACCGCGTGGGTGTAATAAAACCTTTTCTCGTCGAGAACACTCGATGAAAATAAATTGGGCGATAGAAACTTTCCTCCTCCGAGTTCGCCCGGCGACGTGGAGGAGGAACGAGTTTTGTCTTACAAGCGTGTTTGCTTGTCGCTGACGCGAAAAAAAAAACCCGTTCGGTCTAATAAACGGAATTAATGTCATCATGTCATAATCCAATTAAGAGAACATCGCCGAAAGAAATTAATGCGGCCCCAAAAAAAAATAACCGGGGCTTATCTTGGACGTTTAACACGATATCAGTTTGAATTATGCGATGTTTAAATTCAGACCGCACATTCGGATCTGATTCTAAAAAAAAAAAAAAGCAAAATCCTTTTCACATACAGGTTTTTTTTTCTTAACTTGATCGTCGAAATCAGTTGGCAACTTTAAATTCATTTATTTTTTTATTTTGTCATGAAATGATGGGGACCCCAAGCAAAAAAAGATCTCTCGTCAGTCGGAGGGGTTCACTGTTTGCTTCTAACTGAAGACTGACCGAGCTGGGCCGAAAACGTTATTAATAAGTAAATTTTAAAATTCATGTTTTGAATTTCCATTTTTCTTTTTGATGCACAAATAAAGACATCCGTGTAATTACTGGTGACTTTTATTTGTTCGTATAAATTCAACCCTTTGTTTTTGGGGTTACGTATGACCCCAACCTATTCCACGGAGATAGCCGGCAGTTGGGATCGCAGGTACGCAGCAGTGTATCATCAGGCATTCCGCAAGGATCTCACTTGAAACCTTTGTTATCCAATGTTTACAAATAATTCAATTCAATGCAAGCAAATTCAATCCCTCTGTATACCATCAGGTATTCCGCTGCTGTTCGATTATTACATAAGCACCCTGTCTAATGTAATTACAGAGGGCAAAGTAGACGGTATACATTTAGCACAAGGGAAGAGATATTCCTTTCAACATACAGAAAAGTTAGTCGTTTACAGCATTTGTTTTGACATTTTGCACTGTGTTGCCTCAAATGTAACTTGTACGTGAACAATGTAACTAACAGAACAATATGAAACGGTCGCAAAATAAAATCGATTATCGCATGTTTAATTTCAAATAACAAACACGTGGCCAGACGCTTGGACCTGACCGCAGTGAAATTTCGGCCGGATGCTTAGTAGCGACGCTCTGTCCTTCTCAAGAGGCTATATACCACCCAGAATCTTTAGAACTCTATTACTTAGGGCAGGCATGGGCATGGAAAGGGGAAGTATCTCCCACTACGCTAAGCAATAGGTCAAACGAGTGTCGATTGCAGCTAGCTTGGTCCCACGAAATATAAAATTGTAGACGGCGGCGGCGCGGTGTATTCGTTTTGATGCTGTTCATATTGAATTAAACCGAAAATTATTATAAATATTATTTAAAAAAGGTTTGTTTTTCAATTTAAAATAGTCTCGAACTTGTACGACACTGTTAAACGCTAATAAACCAACATGAACTAACTCGCTCGGCGCTCTCTGTTTTTGATTTCGTTGATACGACTGAGTCAGTTATGTGCCGGCGCTTGTTTGTCTGAAACATCGAGATCGTCGCAAATAATTAGGGGTGGGGGTAGAGCTTTCGGCGAGCTCGTGCCCGTCCCTGACTTAGGGCACCATGCAAATAGCACTACAGTCACAGACATCATAAAACAAGTCTGCTTGACATTGTGGCTTGTGTTCGTTTAGATTTTGTATACATTTTGTTTGCGCTAAATGGCAGGTACAGGTCTGTTATGAAGGAGGGATCAAATTACGTCGCCAGTTGAAGTGGTTCGCTTTAGTCTGGTCTCTTTCAACGAGCGCGGGATGTATTCAAAATTTCAGCCTGTTCATTCGTAGCATTAAGTGTTTGCAGATGTTGAGAGACCACCGCGAGTTGTATCTGATAAGCTATTGGGGGGGGTGTGCTTAATGCATGCAGAGCATCTTGAATAGGCGTGATTTTGGAACTAAAAGCAGCGATTACCATTGGTCGAAGGGATTTCAAAATCCCAGTTAGAGGAACTTTGGTGAAACGTCCGGAATAAATGGGGGAGGGGGAGAAGAACCAAATAAAAATAAAAGCGGAAAACACGGATTACGAACCGATCGACGTCCAACGTGACTCTAAAAACATACCTGCCGTAAATTCGACGGACAAGCTTGGAAAGGCCTAGGACTCGCAGCGAACAATTAACAGTTAACATCTTGAATAGGCGTGATTTTGGAACTAAAAGCAGCGATTACCATTGGTCGAAGGGATTTCAAAATCTATCCTACGAAGTCCGTGGGGTGTGTTTAATTTTTACTTGGAAAGGGCGAAGCGCGAAAAACAACAGACAGAATCCGAGCTCTGGCACGAACGGTTTTCTTTAGCACTTGCAGTCATTTACTCATTTTCTAGATAAATAATTTATTTCGGTACGGTCAAAATACAGTGTGGTAACAAAGGGCAATTAAACAAAACATGAGCACGCGTCGCGTCGCGAGTGCTATAAAACAGAAGTGAAGTGCGCGGAGTGTTCGTGCGCGAATCACGTGATACGCGGCGAGGTAATTTGCATTTATTTGTATCTCTTCGTCACACATTTGGTGGTATCAACTGAGTAAGAATAATTTAATTTGCATTAAATAGTGTCTAAGGAGTCTGTAAACTTCAGTATTACTATTGTCGCGATAGTAATAAGGTATTTAAAACTTTAAATGTAACAAGAAATTCGTAAGCACTCCGCGTATTGTGAGAGCGAATTGCGACAGTCACTAGGTCAAGAACGTTAAAAACTGTGCGATGCCAGATCCGCACAAATGATGTGTGTCATGTTATTTACGTAACTAACAATGTAAGCATTTTATTTACGAAAGTGTTACCGTTTAATAGGATATGTAGGACATCTTGTAATCTTTATGTAGCTCATCTAAGCAATAATTTAGCATAAAAGGCCCGGGGAAAGTTCCAAAAACTAGTCATGTAGTCGTCGTCGGAGTCAGTCATGTAGTCGTCGTCGGAGTCAGTCATGTAGTCGCCGTCGGAGTCAGTCATGTAGTCGTCGTCGGAGTCAGTCAGTCAGTCGTCGTCGGAGTCGTCACGGTCCCAGTCGTCACAGCAGCCGTCATGTAGTCGTCGTCCCAGACTCACGTCTCACGATCATCGTCGACTCAACCCTACCAGGGGAGCCAACAGCCGTCAGCCGTCGTCGCTCCGCTGAGGTCCAGAACGCCGTCGCCGTCGTTCCGACGCCACCGTTGACAACATCCCGCCGCCAGACACCGCTCGCCGTACCAGCCGGACCATCTCATCAGCACAACCCAGCTCAGTACGAAAGACGCTACTGCATCCACCCGCTCGACGCTGCAACCTCGCAACACCTAGGCCGACAACGCAGCTACCCCGACTGGCATACCTTGATCGAAACCCATACAATATTCCCCCCTTTACGAGTAATAAAGGTATTCATTTCTACCCCATCTTTCAGCTCTACCAACCCCCGAATCCCTGTGCGGCATTACGTACTACATAGAAAAGGCCCGAACCTTCCCGAGACATGGAGAAGGCCTTTTCGTGACATTATGGAGGCGCCGAATTATATTCCGCCCTCTTTTCCGTGACATGGTGGAGGCTCGGGCTTCTCGTGACACTATTGCAGATAGATAAATTTAATTGAACTATTTCATCTTACATTTGAATCGAGTATTAAAACTCACTACTGGCATTCACCTAGTAAAATTTGTTGGTCATTGTTTCATTGATTATTAGGCCAGTTCTGTGATTTAACCGACCAGCAGCAAGTAACTATTCCCTAAATCTATCTGGAAATTCAATACAGTGTACTCTTAGAAATTAGTTTTCCATTGGAAACATGGTAACGGTTGTTTTCGATTTGTACAGGGAAGTCGCCAATCTGAACCACTGGTCTGAGGCAAGTTATATCTGCCGCCGAAACCAAGTGTGCCAACACAATCTAACACCCAGAAATCAAGGCAATTAATTGCTCGTTAAGAATTTCGTAATTACGAGGCCGAACAATTTTAACCACCTATTCATAGCCACCTTCTTAACCAAGTTTATCTCACATCCTGTAGTGTGCGAACCGAATTGTGGTCCTTGCCGAAAGATTTGCAGGTTAATTAGAAGCGATTTGCCGAGAGACTGAAAGGCCGTAACCACCCATAGTGGAGTGTCGAAAACAGGATCCTCGAGCAATAAATTAGTTAGATAGGTTTAGCCGACGGAAATACAACGAAGAGATGGATCTGAAAAAAAAGGAGTACATAGTACCACCCTCTCAAGGCGATTTCCCATCACCTCCAAAAGGAGTCCCTGAAAAACTGTTGATTGCTATTGATTGTCCTGCAAATTGATCGCCGAGGGCGGCATTTTGTATCACATACTTCTCCAGAACGTTTAATTAATTAATTAATTGATTCTATTGATTAAGTACACTGCAGACCCATTGTGTCACACTGTGCGTTGGTTGATTGAGCAGAACGAGTCTTAGAGTACGATCTGAAGCGACAAACACTAGTACCAAGACCAAATCTAAGTTGAAATTAAATTAATTGTTAATCTAATTAAGGAGCAGAGCTCTCCAACAACTATCTGTGTATGCACGGAACCACCAGCGGTGTGATTTGAAGGCAGTTAGGCCGCGCCGATATTCGATAACCGTAAATTTTGTTTCTTTGTATTGATTTCAACGTAAGGTTTTTACGCTTATTATATCAGACCCCTCGGTAGCTGGTACAAGGAGTTTTTACCTTTTTTTTGCAATAAATAATTAATTAAATCTAACTTCGTATATTATTTAACGTAATTAGCTCCTTTGTTCTTTCAAGTTTATTCACCGACGCCCCAAAAGAACTGAGTTACAACAACGTAATTATTGGGTTACACTGAGGATTACGAGCCATATTATAATTACTATCCGTTTATCGCCGATTCCGAAGGGTCGTTCAACCGAAACAGAATATAGGCCAGTAGAATAACCCTTAGCGCCGGCAATAAATCCTAAATAGCCGCCTGTAGCTTTAGGCAGATGGTATAGGAATGCATGACCAATTGTCGTAGTAAAGTTTGGGTGGCTCTCTTGGAATTTCGCAGGTAAACTGACAGGTCCGTACGGTCCAGTTATTTAAATTGACAATAAATTTCATTGTTTTGTTTGGACAGTTTTATTGCTTATTTAGTTGTCCGAGAAGTCAACAAACAAGGTGACACGTCGGGCGTGTTACAAATACAAAATGGCGTAAAATTCTTATGTATTATTAGTCCAAGGTGTGGAAGTAGAAATGATCTTTACATAAGATCGAATGCTTGTTATAATCAGAGAGAGGGCACTTTTAGGTTCTTGATATCAAAAGTAGGCAGTTTACCTTGAATAAGTCACTTGTAAGATGTTGAATAAGATACCTTGTAAATAATTTAAATTCAATGGATATGGTTTGGATGATCCTAAAGTCATCCGCTCACTGGTTATGATGTTGGGCTAGACTTGTTTGATAAAAGCAAGGAAAGAACGGCACGAATTGTTTATTGCGATGTTTAATGAACTGATAAGCAAACAACTCGCCAGGAAAATCGAATCGTGTAAGAATGTCATAAAAGTCTTAGTTGGCAATAAATGCAAACATGCAATAAAGTCACTCGTCTCTTTACTTTCGTCGTTGATGATGATGATGATGATGAGAAAGGACATTCGACCAACATTTTTGGAAGCCCTTCAGCCACCGTGATGTGAACGCAAACATCAACATCGGGGATCGGGGATGTTAACTGGCGCCAATTAAAACTTTTATTTTGTTTACCCACGCAGAGACTCCCGGCGATAATTCAATAAAACTGTTATGACGCCTTTAATTAGGCCGTTAAACGCAACCGCGAGCAATTAACTAAGAGCGCAGCTTCATGGCTGAAATGATTAAGTTCACTTACAGCAAACAATTCACGCTTAACACTCTGAAATAGCGACTACTTAATAAAACGGGTTTAAGGCCGGCTCCACACGCGCATAAATTTTAATGCCTGCGAGCTAGTTGACAGGTTCAAAAGAGACGTTCAAACCAAGACCTAGCAATCCAAAATAAGAACTCAGGCAGGACTGCATTTACAGCAACGAAACACTTCTAAACTGTTTTAAGGCCGACTCCACACGCGTAGTAGATGATGCTCTTAAAACTTTTTAGCAGGAAACACTAGTTGATGGTGATTCGAATACATCTGCGTGTGTAGATCCGGCCTACGTTCCACGTACTTCTCTTTTTTGTTAATAAATTAGTCTTAATCTGGCCCGTCAATCTGCGCCATCAATGCGCAATCCCTGTCATTAAATTTCTAATTTAGGCCCACTGTTATGTCATGCAAATCAGGTAGCTACGACACGCGCTCAAAAAACCTGTAATTACGTCAAATTATACAGCAATAAATAAATACGCGGCACGCTAAATAAAAGGCCGGCTTTTTATCGTCGCTTATTATTAGCAACATTGTAGATATGTATATAATGCGTTTTTATGATGGCGACGTCGAGTCGACTTTTCATTTCGTCGTTTTGCTTTTATGTACGTACGCGTTCGCGTTTTGCTGAAAATCCACTGTGGATTAACGGAAAAAATTGTTACAATAAAAATAAGTGTGTTAATAAATGTCCCTGCGCACGCACTGACTTGTTTGCCCACTTGTTTGTTGACTTATTTGGGAAATCTTTTGAAGAATAAATTTTCAAAAAGAACAACAAAAACATGCATAAACTTTATATGCATAATATATTTATCGGTAAATAATGACTGATGATATATGATATTTAGCATAAACAATTCGGGACTCCGACGATTACCCTTTCTATTTGAATACAAGTCGAAGAAGCTTTTATTGTCCAGTTGTTCCCTTTCATCGCTAAAATCAGGGGAGAGTAAAAATACCATTAACATTTTCTTGTAAGGCCTTAAAGGTAGGGTATAAGTTTTGGAACAATTATCCCCTGGCTCGTGTTGAACGGCGCTTATACGCAATCGATGGGGCTTTATAGTTACACGTACCGAATACTAATCTCTCTCTAGCAAAATACTTGTTGCCTGAGTGCCTCTTTATACCTATGTAGCTACACGTACCGAATACTAATCTCACTCTATCGAAGCACTTATTGCCTGAGCGCCTCTTTCTAGCTACACGTACCGAATCATAATCCCTCTATACTAATACTAATTTCGCTCCAGCGAAGCACTTATTGCCTGAGTGCCTCTTTACAGCTACACGCACCGAATACTAATCTCTCTAGAGCAAAGTACTTATTGCCTGAGTGGCCCTTTATAGCTACACGCACCGAATACTAATCTCTCTATAGCAAAGTACTTATTGCCTGAGTGCCTCTTTACAGCTACACGCAACGAATACTAATCTCCCTAGCCTGAATGCGCGTACGAAGAAAACTCGTTTTATGTGTGGCGTTCAATGAAAACATAAAAACCTAATTTTCTTATTATAAGAGACAAATTATTAGCACAAGTCTATTAAAAACTGAACGAAATTCAAGACGAGTTTGTATTTTTCTAATGCACTTGATTACCAGTTGTAAATCGTTCCTCGTTTCACCATAAGCCTTATATTTTTACGACTTTGAAAACCGAAAACAAACTTTCACGTATGAATTCATTGATTCTTCAGGAAAAACAAACCGGACTTTGAAAAGAAAAATCTGCGATGAGAACAAACGCGCAGAGTCAAGTTTAAAAAAAACTATTTACCGGAACGGAACTGCCGGTTTTCTCCTCTGCGACGGCTTTTAAAGCCTTCCGTATCAATTTTGGGAGAGATGGTTAGCGTTAATTGAGCCAATTAAATTTAGATATTTCTGTCCCGCGCGAAGCTTCTATAATAATCGGGGAGTAGCCGCCACTAGACGGCAGATAGACGTAGCTTTTATTAATTTCCACATGCTACGCGTGCTCTCTGCAAGAAAAGAAGTAACTTGCTGATTCATCGGTTTCTGCCGGCGTCATTTGGATAAGAGCGAAGCCTTTTCTTTCTTTCTTTATCTCTGCAACCTGAGAACTTAAACATTTTCTAAGGTAGAGCCTTCTTTGTTTCAATTAATACGTGGGAACTTAATTTTTATGGCTTTAAAAGAAAATGAATTTTCCTTACAGCACTTACGGTTTCTATTCCAAAGAACATTACTCCCGTAATCTATGACATCCATTCTCTTACGCATTTTTATTATTATTATTTTTATTTTCGTGAAACAGGTCTCAATTTCCCTGTACGAATGTGATAAATATGTAATTGTTTTCTAATTAAAATTCCGACTGCTCTTGCTCTCGTTGTTAAGTCTGTTCCGACTTGCATTTAAACGGGTCGCCACTTTGCAGACGTCGAGAACCGGCAGAAAAAATGACGCCGTTAGATTTTACACCCGCCATAAATTCCTTCCCGAAGAAAATATGGCGAAACCTCGGATTTATGTAGAAAGTGAGTTTTTTAGACGCGGCCTCGGGCGCGCGATTTCTAGGCGCTTTTAATTAAAACCGGCGAAACGAAGAACCGTGCGAACCTTAAAACGTCGACGCACGCGGTGGAAGCGTTCTCGAATCGATAATTAATTAATTGATTTAATTAGGCGCTTATTATTTTTTTTTTCGCGTTTGGTTGATCAAAGTGTTGCAACGACGTACGGCGGATCTATGTATACGCCGTGATTGATAGGCGGATAATTACTCGACGTTAACACAACTGTATTTTTTCCGTGAGTGATTTATGTGTGTGTGTGTGTTTGCGGAGCGAATTTTAATTGCGCAATGTTGGCACGCTTCGAATCGTTTGTGTTTAACTGACCGCGCTGTAGAGAAATTAATGGCGCACGTTTTGTAATTTTACTGAACAAAAACAGAAATTATTTTTCTGTAAACCACTCACAATCACAATCACAATCAGTGAAACAACCGCAACAAATTTAAAAAAAAAAATCTTAAATGCGGACTGTCTATAATATCACGTGTTCATTTTTTTAATTTTTCTTAACGCCCCAGAGAAATACAATCATACACATACATCAACGTTAAAGGCCTGAAGTTTCTGCTCAGGTAATACGAAACTCATTTAATATCGTTTGTAAGTTCTCCCTCGGAAGCTCAATTTTCTCATCGGGTTCCTTGTTGTGCCTAATTAATAAATTAAATTAATGAAAAGCAAACTGATCTCGCGTCCTCTCGTACTCTCGCAGGCTAAAGCTCGTTTACCCATTTACCCGGAAAAGCGAAAGCGTTAAGTAGTTTTCCACCTCACAAAACCTTGAAATTGAATCTAGGAAGTCGTCGACGATCTACCGATGGCATGACGCAAGAAAATACCGGGCGTGTAATTCCAATGCTGAAAGGAATGTTAAAAAAAAATTACTGCCATGTCCTGGTAGATTCGTCAGGGATTTACACTCGGGCGGTTCAATTTTGCTTACAAATAAAAAGCAGCGGAAATTAAGTCCGAAACTTATTCAAGCAACCTCGTAGATGTCGATGCGTATCAATTTAATCGCATCGTGAACTGTTTTGTAAACACATCGGCAAACGTTTTTACGTAGCTATTTTCATTCTAATGCGTTTCGTTTTCTTATCTTCAGCGCATGAATATTTAGAGCGAAACACAATGCCCTCTTCCACAGCTTTTACAGAAATAACGATCTCTCCGCGAATGACGTCGATGCACATATTAATTACACCGCCGAGGTCATACAAACGCCTTTTTGTCGTTTAAGAAAAATGATGATAGTTCAAAAGCAAACAAAAAAAAAAGTTGGGGGCCTATGTAACAATAGTGTTATCTACAGGGGTCGTCCAAGTGAAAATGTATCGAAGTACAAAGTGACTGACAATTGTTCCGACAAATAAAGACCATGATAAAAAGCGATGTCCGAGAGTATGGGGAAAATGTTAAGAATATTCTTCTAGTTTAGTTTTCGAGAAGTAATTAATCAAATATAAGCCCCAAAACGACGATGCGCCTCTGGTTAAAAAAATAGAGGAGCAGATGCACCAAATAAATGTCCGTGGTAGGCACGGCGGCGCGTAACTTCGATCGTGAACTTGATCTTTAAGTAGAATTTCACGTCAACTTCGCTTTTACGTCAACGCCTGAGGCCGAACGAACTACGAAATATTTACTTGACAAATGCATGCAAATTTAAATCTTAAATCAGTACTGAAATACTATCGATTTTATCTATTTTCTTAAGTGACCTTTTAAGAAACAGTTACTCACTCAGCGGTTAATAAATTTGTTAGATACAAATCTTGTTTGTATTTGAACCCCTCGTAACTTACTAACTTCGCCGTTAATGAAATCGACGCCAGTTGATGGCTTCATTATCATTTTTATTCATTTTTAATTCCGTGCCTGTTTTTTTTTATATCACACGTGTTCCACTTATAATAGAGGCGCGAGGAAATTCACCATCGCCGGCGATAAAAATAAAAAACAAAATCCAGTTAGTACTCCGTCGTCGTTATTACGTAAGCGCGAGCGTTAATTTCAGTCGAAGCTAATTTATCTGGGCGATTAATTTCGCGAAGGAAAAAAAATTGTTCGCGGTTCTTAATTTAGCGGAATGTAGTGTGTGGATCTAGGTGTTATGTTTGACTTTGCCGCCGCCATATTTCTCCGGCGGAATGTTGTTTTTACGTCTTGCAATTTTTTATCGCCGAGTCTTCCGAAGGAGGCCCAGAAGATTGTTTACAGGTAGGTAAAAACCTGATTTCTGTAAATTCCGGTCGATGTAAATCCTGATTTCATTTCGTCATGTTTTCAATGGCCTCCCACCAAGTGCAGATTCAGTAAATAAAAAAAGGGCGAAGGGAAAACAAGTAAAGTACGATGCAGGTAAAATTTCAAAGGAAAGTGCTAAAAAGTGTACACAACATCAACGAAATAATAAGGACTGAGGAACGACAGAAGTTGATTTGATTCAAGAAGATCCAAGTGGACTTGTATTTTACACGAACAGTATACAGTATATTTCATTTTGAGTTGGAAACGTCAGAGTCCCCTTACCACAAGGCCACAAGCCCAGAAAGTATAACGAAGAAGGCAAGCAAATAAGCACTTGCATACTGTATGATGTCCTACCCATTTCTGTCCTGTCTCGTCCTTTTTCCAACTTCCCATGAAATAATCGGTAGACGTTGTTTAAGAAGGAAGAAAAGGAAAAGCGCACTTTCTCTTTGTGAAGATCGTCTCTTGATATTCACCCTCGTCGGGATTCTTCTGGTTTCGTATAAAGGTTTGACAGCAAAAACAAAATTATGATATCTACACGTAGGTATATAATATCCAGGTTTCGTATACCTATAGGTTTGACATAAAAAAAAGTTAAGTTTAGGATATGTGAGCCCATTCCAGTAAGGACGGTTCTACCTGCCTGTTTACAGATGTATCTAGGTGTATCTATATCTTCACTTGGGTATATACTCGTATTATCCAGGTTTCGTAAATAGGTTTGATAATTTATTTTATTGTGTTCTTTGTGACACCTATCTATGGTTTCAAATCAAGTAGCCTCGAAGATGGACTCCTTCCTGGGGCCGAAACAAGTCGGCAATTAAATGACCGTTCGAAAACCTTTCGTCGTTTCATAGTAATCGTTACGACGCATCCTGAAATTTCTTCACAATAAAAGTGTGAGCCTTTTCCGGTGCCCTACCTCGCGTTTTCTTCACTATTTACAAATGTATCTATATAGGTGTATCTACATCTACACTTGGATATACTATATTCTTCAGGTTTCGTAAATAGGTTTCATATAGAAAATAAAAGTAAGGATTAGGATACGTGAGCCTACCTCGCGTTTTCTTCACTATTTACAGGTATGTCTAGGTACGGAAATAATTTATGTAACTGAAATAAGGGTCGTAGCTCGATAAAATAATATATTGAATATAAATACTGACATGATTGTTCACAATTATAACAACAGGGAGTTCTACCCTTCTGACTTGCTATCACTCTAATCATCTAATTATCAGCTCGTCGACTATTTAAAAGGGTGTCGTCCGAGGACGTTTTTCCAGGAGAGTTATGAAATTATACCTTGGCATATGACTCAAGGGGAACTGAAAGCGTGTTACTCGGAATTTGCGTATTGCTTCCTAGATACTTATATAATTATTTACGGAAAGCTTTGGCTGACTGATTTTTGCAGGTACGAATTCTTGCGTTGCTGGCGTTCTAACTTCCTTGTTACAATATCTACACTTGGGAATGCAGGTTTGACCACTAGCGATCCCATTCCAGCGAAGGAGGTTCCTCTACGTTACGTTTTCTTTAATATTTACCGATATATCTGGGTATATCTACAGGGTGAGTCATAATTAGGTGTAAACATTTTTACCACAGCTTCTTTATGCCAAAACAAAGCAATTAACCTAATATATCTTAGTACCAAAATGCTCCCTTAAAAAGATACAGGGTATTAAAAAAAAAAAAACATTTCCATTTTCATAATTCGCGCCGGTTTGTGGAAGCTTTTATCTGGAAGGTGTTTATTCGATTAATTTGAAAGTACATTATAATAAACACAACATTAACAAAATAATTATTTAAAAATAGAAAACTACAGCAAATGTTCAAAATGCTCCCCTCCAGCCTCAATACAAGCATGGCACCGTCGTACTAGTGAATCATACACTTGCTGAATTGTATTGCCGTTTTCACGAATTTCATTAGCAGCCTCGAAAATTCTTTGTTGCAACTGTTCCCTCGTGTTAATTACCTCACGGTAAACCAGCTGTTTTAAAGCACCCCACAAAAAGAAGTCCAGCGGATTCAAGTCTGGACTCCTTGCCGGCCATCTCACAGGACCAAACCGGCCAATCCATCTATCATTGAAATAGTTATTTAACCATTCTGTAACGACTCTGCCATTGTGAGGAGGTGCACCGTCTTGTTGAAAGAACATCTGTTGTCTAATGTTTAATGGGATGTCTTCAAGTATATCATGCAGCCGATGTTCAAGAAAGTCATAATAATCATTCGCATTGACGCGATTATCCAGTTCTTGCAGCTCCAGTAAAGAACCATTGCAGATTCCTCTCCATACGTTAATAGAAAATCGTTGCTGGAACCTTCTACTCCTTGTTACATGAGGGTTCTTTAACGAATAATAGTGCAGGTTTCGAAAGTTTGTAATTCCATCCCTTGTAAAAATGGCTTCATCGGTCCATAAAATAGATGGAATAAAATTGGGGTTGTTATTTATTCTTTCAAGAAGCCATCGACAAAAAACTACACGTTGCACGGTATCCCCAGCATGAAGAGCTTGAACACCCGTATAATGGTAAGGATGTAATTCCTCCCTACGCAGAGTTCGCGAAACAAAACTTTGTGAGAGTCCTAACTGCATAGCAATTCGGTGAGTACTTGTAGTAGGATTGTCTAAAACCGAATCAATTACAGCTTCCTCGAATCGTATTACATTTTCCCGTTGCTGTGCACCAGCCCCTCGGGCTCGCCCAGTCTCGAAAGGCTGAAGGAAAAACCTGATGATTTGGGATTCTTCTGTTAGGGAATCTACGATGGTATTCTCTAACGGCTGCTAAGGCGTTTTCATTGCAAAAGCCATACACGAAAACGATGTCTGCTATTTCTCTTGGAGTAAAATTACCCATTTCATTATTTTAAAACAATACATCTGTGACTTTCAAACAATTAATGGCTGTTTATGACAGCCGCTGTCTTGATATTGTTTTAAAATGAAAGCTGACTAGCAAAATTAGGCTACTAGATTTTCAAAATTTCAAATGTTTGCTTCCCAAATTATAAATAAACATGTTTTCTTTAATACCCTGTATCTTTTTAAGGGAGCATTTTGGTACTAAGATATATTAGGTTAATTGCTTTGTTTTGGCATAAAGAAGCTGTGGTAAAAATTTTTACACCTAATTATGACTCACCCGGTATATCTACACTTGGATACAGAAGGATGCCCTGGCTCAGCATACGGCATCACGTCTAGTCTGGGCCCAGGCGTTCGAAAGAATGCAAATATGGTGGATTTGATGGCGAAGTAACGACTTTTCGTGAGATATCTTCCAGAATCCTCCAGGCGAAAGAGAACCAATCGATCTTTGTAAAGCAGCAAGCGACAGAATTTCAGTCAAATAAGGTGGAGCAGTCGCCTATTAGTGTAATCCACAATTTAGACACGGTTTGTTGACAAGAATAAAAATAGGACCTCATGTTCTCTTCTTTTTTTACATCTACGACCGCATCTACGTCTACGTCTGAGCTGACAGGGAGTCTAGGCACAGTGCACAATATCAAGTTTAGCCTGCGCCCAGGCACTACTTCTCCTGATTCCTTTGCCTACGCCTCCTCTAACAGTACCCAAATCAAGGAATTCTAGAGCCCCGACCTTAGTATCTTTTTGTTAACACATTGCCAGATAAAGATAAGAATTTGGTTTAGAAAAACAGTTCCAGGGTTCTACTAGTGAAAGAAAAGCTTATTTTTAAGTCGAGAAATATGCAAAAAAAAAAGGGCTTAACATGTACAACAACTTTGAAAGCAGCAGAGTCTACGGAATTGCGAGTAATAGTCTTCAAACTTCTGCATTTTCGCAGTGAGAAGAATCGCAGAGACCTTGCCAACTATGAAAATCCCCAAACCAACTCATCCATCGCGGTCGCTCTCATTTGTTTCTACCGTACTTACAGAGATCTTCACATATTCCTCAACACCCTTATGTACGCCGTACCAAGTTAGAGATCAACTCATCCACTCAAGTTTTTTCTCCATTTCATCATCCCAGGGCTTTACGTCAAGCACTACGCTTGACTTGCCAATCAACTCAAGCTCTTTGGGCTTATTTTCTTCAGTCGTAGCTACTTCTTCATCTTCTTCATTACCGTCATCATCCCAAGGATTCACATCGAGCATTAGGCATCTTCTGGGTTTGATTTTATTTGGTTGTCCATGGAAGAGCATTTCCATAAGACTCAGCCGGTGCTTCTGTGATTGATCCAATTGAGCCCATGCATGGTCTAAAGGTGTTTTGCTAAAGACACGTGAATGTCTGTCTGGTTGTGCAACGAGCAAGCCAAATCTTCCAAGTGAACGACAAAAAACCTGGAGACCTGGAAGATGGTCATCACACCAGTGTCTGCTAAAAGATGTCTTCTAAAAGATTACTTGAAAGAGACTATGGGTATCCGTAGTTATGGAAATGCAAGTGCAACCGTGGCAAGCAACATCAAGACGAGAGTCCACTTCAAATGTTATCCGTTCTGTTCTCTCCAAATCTTTTTGTACTCCGCGGAACGTACGCCTTCAGTAATCCGCCTTCTTCTTTCCTGACAAATTTCCAGATCTCAAGCCAAACCAACGCAATCTTCTTCCCTAACAAATTCGCCAATCAGACAAAACCCTTCCTTCCCTTTTGGCTCACTAACAAATGCCCAACTCCAGGAAATTTGTAGCTTAACTCGCCATACTCTTTTCTTTAATATTTCCAGGTTGTTTCGGTTTCAAAATTCACTATAATTATTATTAGTTTTCCGAATCACCCTGTGTATTGTGGGAATCGAAGATACGTTACTGGTTTCCTGTCATTTGACAAGATTGCAAAATATTGCACAACAAGACAAAAATGCAATAACCCACGTATTATTGTATTGTTCTATTTCACTCATTCCCCTGCGTAATTCGGCCGTCATCCCTTAACAAGTCCCCTTGCGGATTTCATCCCGTCAACCCCACTCGTGGACGACCGCGCCAATTCTGCTCAGTATTGTTGCCCCTCGCTTAGCGTACGCCTCGTGCTTCTGGGCTCTTCAACCCGTCTTGATAAATTCACCAAACGGTTTTGTTTAAAGTGAAGTGGAAACGGAGGATATTACACCGAGATTTGATTAAGTGCCTAAGCAATAAAAAGCTTTCGAAGCCTGATTTCTGCGGACAATCAGGTAGGAACTACAGAAGCAAATAAGTGCACAGTTCAGACGGTGACATTCATTTACGTTTTTGTTCCGGCCGTTTTATTCCCGGTTTCGTTTGGGCTATTTTTAGTACTTAAGAAGAGCTACTCAACGATAGGTGAAGATGTCAAAGGTCAAAGTGGGAGTTTGGAGGGAAGACTTGTAGGTACCGGCTGCGCCGTGGGGACTCCACCAGTCCAAAATTTTGAAACTCCTTACACTCTTTAATGTCGTCACCATTTTATAAACGCAACTGGCTCTAATATGGATGGCCATCGCCATGGCGACAGCTCATCCCTTTACGTTTCCTGTTCTCTGCTATTCTTTGCGAAGCATACACGTTCACAGTCCCACCTTCTCCACCCCTCATATATTTCCAAAGCAGGCAAACTCTAACCCAAACTCTTTCTACGCTTTCACCACCAGACCACCAGAGATGAAGGTGAAGGTTGGATAATCTCAAAGGCTTTCGCAATCTCTTCTTTCCAAAAGCCAAAAGAATAAGGTGGGTTAAGAAAAGAGGTACACAGCAATAGCTCTAACTCTTTAGCAAACAGTGAAAAATGTCAGCCTTCTTTGCCACGGATCATTAAATCGCGTGAAATTAAAAAGACCCTAGAAAAAAAATTCGATTTCTTTAAATACTCAAACCCAATGCGATTTAGTAAGGTCACGCGATGCAGTTTTTTTCCCGTTTCAATTAAATTAAGTCCCATTTAACGGATTGGAACTCGCTCATTTTTTGGGTAAACCAAAAAACTCTCTGCTATTACGAAGCGGATAACTGGAAACCTACCATCAACCGAAATAATACTAATAGTAATAATAATATAGTCTCGTCTCGTCTCGTCTAGGTAAAAACCGGTTGTGATCACGCCACGTAACATTCCCCTCGTTTCCAACGCGAGTTTGCTTTTGGTTCGCATCCCGAAGACGCGCGTTGCTTCCCGTGTTACGCGCGGGAGGAATTTAATAATTCCTTCCATCCCTGCGAGCGGAGCGGAATTTTGAAGGAGAAAGAGACGGCTGTCAAAAGAACAAATAAAGACAAATGAATGGGAAAGCGCGCAAGGTCTCCGTGTCTTATACGGGGGGGATTGAGCGCCTTGAATAAATTCGAGGCCGGCGGCGACGTTTATTTCTTTGTTACTCCGAGAACTCCGTCGAGGAAAAACGTTGCTTATCAAAATCATTTACTGAAACTCGTGCCTAATTGGCAGAAACTGCCTTGTCAATCAAATCTATCCGTTTGACAAACTTGGGAGGAAGTTTAGGGTATGAAGTGATCAAATTTAAAACGTGTCTTCAGGTGAACACATAATTTTTAATTCCTTGGCCTCATGAGGATGATTTTAAATTCGATGAATTCATAGCTAGATAGAGTACTTATCCGAGGCAAGTCTCAAAAAATTTTTGTTCCTTTTTTGTCATATTCTGTGGACATTATGCAAAAAGAGAAGGCAAGGTGAGCGAGATTTTTTTGTTTTT
Organism: Dorcus hopei; assembly: GCA_033060865.1. Classification (NCBI taxonomy): domain Eukaryota; kingdom Metazoa; phylum Arthropoda; class Insecta; order Coleoptera; family Lucanidae; genus Dorcus; species Dorcus hopei. The sequence continues at coordinate 12,609,592 of CM065420.1, forward strand.
GTTATACCTGGGGACTGGGGGGCACACGATGCTTAGCGACGAGCAAAATCGTGTCACGATGACAAACGTTAAGAAACTTCAAGCAATGTCACGATGACAGATATAGGCGATACGTCACGTTGACATCTACGTAACAGAGTCACGATGACAACCGCCAAGCCAATGCAAACCAAATTAATGTGTCGATTCTGCTCGTATCTGCAGCAACCGTAAGATCTGTAAACCTGTAACTCATTTACACCAGTCGGGTACCAGTTTAAGTTTAGGGAGGTATGACTTCTCCTAGGTCCCTAGGATTACTCGTAAGTCTCTGTGGTATTATCTTATAGACGTACAAAAAACCGTATCAAAATTCCACCTTTTAATAATTGACTTACAGGCTTACAGATCTTACGGTTGCTACAGATATGAGCAGAATCGCTCCATAAGGCCGCCCCTTAACGAATTAGAGCGCAAGAGCGCAACCGCATTCGTTTCTGATTGGCCAAACATCGCATACCTCATTTTGGTCGCTAGGGCAGCCACCGAACCAAACACACATAGGATACAACTCTGCTCATCACTGATTTGAGCAAGTTACCTAATCCCCCACACAAAAGTGTATAAAAGACAAAACGCGTATCGTTCAAGCCTGTCAAGGTTGCCAGATTTACCGATTTAAGCTGGATTTACATAGAGCGTTGAGCGCGTCAAAACGCCGGACGTACTGTACTCTCATTTACGTATTGAGCACTAACCAATGGGAGTAGAGTTTTGACGCGCTCAACGCTCCATGTATCTCCAGCTTTATACCAATTTTAGATACGATTCTACCGAAAAGTTGTCCATAATAAAAAATTTCCAATATACAGATGTTTAGGTTTTAGATTATGTATTTATCATTATTACAGCGAGTTTTAGATCGTGTTCAGAACTTTTTTGTGAAATGATCAGAGCCACGTAATCTCATGCCTCATGCTATAAAACAAAATCTATATTTTGAAATGGTCGCTTCGTCTGCCGCTTCGCCATGACCTGATCTACAGAGTAAAGCTATGGTTTCAAAATTTATTTACTTAATTTCATGTCACAGTTAGAATCTACGTCCCGAATTCACATTTCTAACTTTAACTTCGCCCTGCCAAGATCTACGTAGAGTGAAGCTATGACTTTCAAGTTGAGATGGTCGCTCCGTATGCTGCAACGGCTTCGAAATTTATTTATTTGAGGTCACATCACAAAAAGAATCTACATCCGCGAACGGTTAAAGATAGCTGAGATTTTTAGCTTTAGCTTCGCCTTGGCAAGATCTACAGAGTGAAGCTATGACTTTAAAGCTTCGTTACTAAGCTCGTTCTCTCACAAGATAGTCTCTTTCTCTTCAGCTTCGACACGAACCTGATCTACATTTTTAACTTTAACTTCGCCCTGCCGAGATCTACGTAGAGTGAAGCTATGACTTTCAAGTTGAGATGGTCGCTCCGTATGCTGAACGGCTTCAAAATTTATTTATTTGACGTCACGTCACAAAAAGAATCTACATCCCGAGAACGGTTAAAGTTAGCTGAGATTTTTAGCTTTAGCTTCGCCTTGGCAAGATCAATAGAGTGAAGCTATGACTTTAAAGCTTCGCTATTAAGCTCGTTACTCTCACGAGATAGTCGCTTTCTCTTCAGCTTTGACGTGAACCTGATCTACATTTTTAACTTTAACTTCGCCCTGCCGAGATCTACGTAGAGTGAAGCTACGACTTTCAAGTTGAGATGATCGCTGCGTATGCTGCAACGGCTTCAAAATTTATTTATTTGATTTCACGTCACAAAAAGAATCTACATCCCGCGAACGGTTAAAGTTAGCTGAGATTTTTAGCTTTACCTTCGCCTTGGCAAGATCTATAGAGTGAAGCTATGACTTTAAAGCTTCGCTATTAAGCTCGTTACTCTCACGAGATAGACGCTTTCTCTTCGGCTTCGACACGAACCTGATCTACATTTTTAACTTTAACTTCGCCCTGCCGAGATCTACGTAGAGTGAAGCTATGACTTTCAAGTTGAGATGGTCGCTCCGTATACTGCAACGGCTTCAAAATTTATTTATTTGATGTCACGTCACAAAAAGAATCTACATCCGCGAACGGTTAAAGTTAGCTGAGATTTTTAGCTTTAGCTTCGCCTTGGCAAGATCTATAGAGTGAAGCTATGACTTTAAAGCTTCGCTATTAAGCTCGTTACTCTCACGAGATAGACGCTTTCTCTTCGGCTTCGACACGAACCTGATCTACATTTTTAACTTTAACTTCGCCCTGCCGAGATCTACGTAGAGTGAAGCTATGACTTTCAAGTTGAGATGGTCGCTCCGTATGCTGCAACGGCTTCAAAATTTATTTATTTGATGTCACGTCACAAAAAGAATCTACATCCGCGAACGGTTAAAGTTAGCTGAGATTTTTAGCTTTAGCTTCGCCTTGGCAAGATCTATAGAGTGAAGCTATGACTTTAAAGCTTCGCCATTAAGCTCGTTACTCTCACGAGATAGTCGCTTTCTCTTCAGCTTCGACACGAACCTGATCTACATAGTGAAGCTATGACTTGAACGTTTCGTGAAATTTATTTTCTTGTTTTCACAAAAATAATCTAGACCTCTAGAATGGTTAGAGATAGTTGAGATTTCTAGCTTTAGCTTCGCCTTGCCGAGATCTATAGAGTAAAGCTGTGATCTTCAAGTTCCTATATCTCATACTACAAAAAATCTATATTGTGAAATGGTTAGAATAGTAAGCTGCGGTCTTCATCTTCAGCTTTGCCGTGCTTGAACTATAGAAGAAGCTATATGGCTTGAACTTTTCATCAATCTTATTTACATCTATTTCATCTCAGAAAAATAATTTATATCCGAGTTACTTAGTTGAAGTCTAGATCTTACAAATAGTTGAGATTCTCAGCTTTAGCTTCGCCTTGTCAAGATCAATAACGTGAAGCTGAAACCTTCAAGCTTCAATGACAAATTTATGTACTCTCATATGTCATGCTACAAAACAAAATCTATATTTTGAAATGGTCGCTTCATTTGCAACTTCGCCAAGCGCCTGATCTACAGAGTGAAGCTTTTAAGCTACAAGAACAAGTTCATACACTTTTGTGTCTCATACTACAAAAAAAACGTATATCTTGAGATGGTTAAAAATAGTAAGATGCGGTCTGCGTCTTTGACTTCTTTAATGCGTGATCTATAGAGAAAGCTATGGCTTGAAGTTTACACCACTCTTACTTGTTCGATTTCATCGCAGAAAAATTTTGTATACCTCAAGATCGGTTGGAGGTACTTAGCTGAGGTCTTCACCGTTAGCTTCGCTTTGCCAGGATCTACCCGTAGAGTGAAGCTATGACCAGGTTTTCAAGCTTCAAGGGTAAATTCATATACTCTCGTGTCTTACGTTGCAAAACAAAATCTATATCTCGAGTGGTCGCTTCGATTTCAGCTTCGCCATGCGCCTGATCCACAGCTGACGCTATAGCTTGTTTTCATGTCGCAGAAAGAATCTAGATCTACTTGAGATTATCAGCTTTAGCTTCACCTTGTCAAGATCTGCAGCGCGAAGCTGTGATCTTTAAGCTTCACAGTTAAAAAAATCCATATCTTCAAATGGTTAGAGGTAGTAGTAAGTTGCGGTTTTCGTCCTCAACTTCGCCATGCTTGATCTACATATAGATTTATGGCTTGAATTTTTTTATCAAACGCATTTAGGTACTTAATTTCTTGCTACAAAACGAATCTACATCTCTAGGACGGTTTTGAGGTACTTTGTAGAGGTCTTCACTCCTAGCGTCGCCTTGCCGAGATCTATAGAGTGAAGGCTTTCAAATTTCAATCAAGATTGTATACTCTCGTATTTCACACATAAAGAAATCCAACAAAGGAAAAATGTTGAAAAAATTGATTAAATATTGTACCCCAAACGACAACACCCCCATGGCGAACAAACATACAAAACAATTATAAAGTTTTATTATCGCAATGTAAAAACGAATGGATTCGCAAACGTCCTTGTCGATGTTTACATGACGTAAGGCGTGTATACATTTTATGGCATACCGAGCAAAATCTCCACCATTCAGATCGTGGCCTAGTGGCCTTGCTCTAGCAGGATTCAATAATCAGTTAAAAATTTACGTAGGAATCGACGTATTTTAAACACAAAATTTATTACGCAGACTCCTATAGGTTTAAACGATTTAATTTAAACTGTTTAAACGTTTCAAAATTTATTTAATTCACTTGTTTAGTTTAAGATCCCGACAATCTTATGATAGTTCGCTTTTTCCCTTCATAAATTGCTACCGATCCTTCCCGGAAACTATTTATTTATTTGTTTAGTCCGCCCCCAGGAGTTACATGACCGAATGGAAAACACCGGCGCCGCTGCAGTGATTCGTGAAAACCCTCGTTTTCGCGTGTGTCCGAAAAAGTATGCCTTTGTACATCTGCTTTAACAGGTAAAACAAATAAAGCATTTTCATTTTATTATCTTACAGTGGTCACAACATACAGTTTTATGGTACACCCCTAATTGTGAAAGTCGCACTTGCTTTGCATGTGGAGATTGGCCTCGTCCCCCAATCTGTGTGTGTTTACTAAACAGTTTGGGCCAGAGAAGGAGGAGGAAAAGAAGATGAAGGAGGGTAAAATCCCTCCTAAACGACGAACAAAAAAAATAAAATAAAGAGCAGAAAGGTATTTCCACGGTGGCGTGCAATTTAGGGGCACGCTCGTGCCGCGTGCTTTCGTGATACTGCGTCGAAATGAGCTTCGATAAGTCCCTGAAATTTTTTTTAAAGTTCGCAACGTGCGTCGATAGAATCTTTATTTCGTGGCGCAATATACGTATACGTACACCCCCATCTGATATGAACTTGTTTTTCTAAATATAGGTAGGCGCCGATTAAGTGCAAAGTTGCGCAGAGGCAATTAATTTTTTTTTCTTTTTCGTTGTTGGAAAGAGGTCGCGAATCTTGAAAATCTCAAGCGGAGTTTCGCACGAAAGCAAGCGAAGGGGAGTTTCAATTTAAAGTGGGAGAAAATATTCAACAATATTAAAGAAGGACTAAAGTCCGCTGACAATAAGCTCGACGAGTGTGGGTTCATCGAAGAACAAAGCATCTAGTAAGCCGGTCGTAGTCGCAGCTGACAATATTAAACAGCAAGCTTGGAGCTAGTTGTTTGTTAAGGAAAAAAATGAGTATTCCTTTATAACGCGTTTCTGAACCATTTTCTGTTCAGAAGGTTTTTTTCTTTTCTTTTCTAAACTGGAGGTGGCCACAAGTATCAGTTGTTTTCCTGGCTCGCATACTTTTCCAATTTTGATTAATACTCAAACCTTGTCAAAGTGCAATATTGATAAAAGAGTACCTACGTTTCAGAAGCAACCTTCATAGTGTTTTTTTTTTTTAATTTGATGGTGAGTACAATTTCTTAGTTCCATTTTTTTAATTAACTGTCAAACTTGTCAACTTGAAATGTCAATAAAAAAGCAAGTTTCTAAAACAACCTGTATAAAGAAAAGACACCAAAACCTAATGATTTTAACCCTTAGTTAACTTTTGTAATACGCGAAAAAAAAAAACATAGAAAGAATCACTTGTGTCACGCCTGATGCTAAAAATCCCTCCACCTCCCCCTCTCCCATCTGGCAGCACTGCGGCTCCAGCTAACCACAATGGACCAATTACAACCTAAGGTTTTCAGGTACGATCTAATTCAATCGTTTCAATTGGTCGATTTCTGGTCTACGTCACGAGATTACTTTTTCCGCACAATTTTGATTGGTCAGCAATGTCTCTAAGGTAAGATTTTACGATCAGGTCATTTTGTTCTTCTCTTACAACCGAGTTACCAGTTATAGTTCTTGTAAACTTCCAGCCAACTTTCGTCATTCATATTTATGACGTAATGCTATAACAATGTTGCCAAGTATTGAAGTGTTTACATATGATCGGTGGTTGATGGTGTATAGGTTATGTACGTGTTGTATATTCACAGTAAACACATCTGACGTTAGTGATAATAGAAGCGGTGGCAACATTGTCATTTTCAAAAACTTGTAGTAACAAAATGTTACTAAATTTCAACGAATACATCGTACGTTACATCTTGAGTTCAGTTGGTACTGGTTTAACGTCATTAATGACGAAAGTTGGCTGGAAGTTTACAAGAACTGTAGATTAAACGACAATTCATGTAGCACTTGTTTTACTTCTTAATCATCTGTTTTCGGGCCCTCTTTGCCTTGTCACGATTTTTCTTTTTTCTATTCTAGGAATGTTGGAGCTTCTTGTTTCAGAAATAGTTTGTGCTGGCAAAACCGAACAGAAACACGCCGGCATTAACAGCACTAAGAGAGTCAGTTGCTGTTAGTCCCCAACAGCAACTTGTTGTTATAAGTTTTTTTATTTTTTATTATTTTATGCTTTGCTTCTCTTCTCTTTTCTGTCGAATACTGTGTTTATTGTAAGGCCTGAAGACCCTATTTAGCTTTAGAAGTGCGAAAGTTGATCACGAAGTCACTTACAGCCGATTTAATTGACTTGTATGCATTTAGTCGTACAAAAAAATCTTTCATATTCAAATCTGACGAATGAATACAAACAAATTGACGTTTATGAAAATATAAATTGGTTATCTACACGGACCACTTTGAGATTGAAAAGAAGTTCAATCGGCAACTTTTACATTGAATTTCGACCGTGTCAGTGGACCGTACGTTTTGACCCTAAGTATTTTATATTACTCGCTTATTTGGGCCATGTTAATTTAATTTAACTTTTTGATTATTCCCAGCACCCTTGTGCAACATTTGCTGAACCACGTTTCTACATTTCCTTCTCCTCGTTGCTTTCCCTTCCAGTTTTTAGATCTTCACACTTCCAAGTCTTCTTGAACACCGTATCTTCGGTCTCTTCTCTTTCTTCTTCTAGCAGTCAGACTTCTTTCCCCATTAAATATTTCCAGGTATCCCAACCATCTTATTTTTGAGCTTTTCCCCTACAGTCTGTGTCCTTTTTGCTTACGTTCGACTTGAGGAGTGTACCTACTAAGAAAAAAAACATACTGCACGGCATCTATCGGTGAAAACATTTCGTTCGGAGGCTATGAGCAGAATGGAAATTTTACCCCTCTTAGGCCCGATTTTACAATCGTCGGATTAGCATTATTCTTAGAATAACGTGACGTAGGTGTGACGTAGATGTGGTGAAAAGTTAAAGGATATTCAGCGAACAGTTATTCCGTCCTTATTCCACGATTGTAAAACTGGGCCTTAGAGACACCAAACAGATTATTTAAATACTGTGAACTTAAAGAAAATTTAGCGAGTTTTTATCTTCTCTCTGCGTGTTTCTAGTCAGTTTCATTCAATATTACATATTGCTGTGATATTTACCTTAAGATAACACAAAATTAAAGTTTTAAATTAAAAAAAGGCAAAGCTGATATAAAACAGAACAAATAAATAGTTTCGTAAGACGAGAGGCACAGTGTAGATAGTGTACATGTATTAAAAATAAAAACTATACCATACAGAGTGAAGTACAACTTCATGTGGCAAACCGGGAATATTTTTTGTTCTTTTTAGGACTGAAGATTTTTGTCTTCATAGGAATGATTTAGTGAATGAAATTTAGTCGTTGTGTGGAGGTGATACCTCTGGAGGCGGCCTGGGTAGAGTTCTGTGAGGTTATGCAGCGGTTTCACAGAAAGCCGAACCACAGATTAACCCATAAACCAGATGCGAAGGTTAGACATCCCGCCAATTCTCATTCCGCCATTGTTTTGCTCGTTTATCTGTCAGACAGTTTGTTATGTTATGAGGTTATGAAACACAGTGTACTGTTAATCGAATGATTTCACAGTATCTTCGTGATATTTTCATTTCTATCTTTATTCATTGATCAAAATAGAAAAGTGAAGAAAGGTGCATTAATGTATTGAAAACGGTATGTAGAAATCGAATACCGCGACACACCTTATGAACCACCTAAACAGAGGCCGAAGGTCACGGTATTTTGCCATGCGACATCAAAGGCACCGCCTGAAGTCTTCGCATCTGTCTGAGTAATCTGTGGCCGAACGCCCCGTTAACGGTAAGGCACTGGCCGGTCCAGGCTAACCAATCCGGAAGAAAAAGAAAACTTGCCTACCTTGATGATGGCCGAAGGGTGTGCCCAAGGGCGTCTCAAATTGCAGACATTAAAGTTCTTTTTTTTTTAATCTGTGGTGATTGCCCAACGGGGTCCTGAGTCAAAGACTTGTCAGGACCTCAGGAGCGAGAGCGTATTTGAGTGTGTATAAAGTGTTCCATGGCTTTGTTACTTCCAACCTTCTCGCCGTTTAAGGGGAAGCAGTGTCGAATTTTATCCCCAACACTGAAGGGTGCCTGAAGTCGATACCGACCACCCCCGAGAAAAATCCCGAGTGCGGTTCGAACCGACGACCATGCGATTGCAAGGCCGGTCCTCTTACCACTGGACCGTTCAGGCGTTAAATTACGATTAACTGTTACAACTGAACCTGAAAATAGCGAATAGTCTGTAGTGGGTGAAGTGTTTTAAGTGTGCGGAAGTGGAACGGTAATTTTAAGTGTTGTGTTAAACAGAAATGTGAGTTTACGAATTAGAGATTTGTTTAATGTAAACAAAAGATTGTACTTAAACATCTAGTACAGGAAGGACCCAAGCCCTCCGGGGGGCAAATTAGCAGAGAACCGAAAGGCAAAATAAAAGAAAATTCTCAACTTTCTCATGAAAACAAAAAATCGCCAAATCCCCTTTTACACGGCAATATGTAAAATGTATTTTGCAGATTAAATGCGTACTACACGAAACAATTTTCTTCTCCTATTTTTTTTAGGAAACCAATAAATCTCGATGTTTATGTTTTACATCCACACTGTAAAAATACGATAATTTTTATATTCAATAAACAGACGTTCTATAATAATTCGCGGACAATATTGAAGCGTCCGGGCGTGCACAGAAAATAGGTCATGAACGTATTTCCCTTTTCCTTCGTCGTAAGTTCCGAGTGGCGTTTAAATTCGCCGTCATTAGGTCTCTCGTTCGGCATTGTGTCTCTCTCATCGCCTTTTCATTTTTTACACGCGGCCAAATTTATGCAAATCGAAGGCCCCGGATTTAAGTGAACTCTCCTACCAATTTTGATGGAACCTGCCGCGCCGTGGAACTCTTTTTTCCACCACTGTAAAAGGGAGAATGTAATAAAGCGGGGTTGGGTATTTGCACGCTTTTATGTAACTTTGTTCTCATCCAGTTTTTTTTTTTTTTATTGAAAAAGTAAAAGATTCTTTTTTGATACAATGTACTCTGGTGTCGAGCTGGCTTGGGAAATCCGATTTTAATGTGCCGTCTTCTTGATACTGTTTCAATAACGTTGCGGATAGGTAATGTTAACGTTGAAGATTTCCATCACCTAGTTCTTCGTAAAAGTTTATGGACTGCTCCATCCGGAGGAGTCGTAACTTCGTCGGGATGCACTTGACATTTTGTGTCATAATGCGGCTGCATCTGCTCTTCCTCCAAACTGCGCTCGTATTTTACGGAATTCGTTCCACCTGCTTTATGTTTTACTGCGCGACGGCTAAAGCTGTTAAGTTTATGGGGGGCACGTCAGTAATGCCAACTCGAATTAATTTGGACGTCTCCACGGTAGGTCCGAGCGAGGAATTTATCGAAACGCTCGCATTACGTAATCTAATTAAAATGGCGTCTTAATTTGATTATTTTTTTTTTAATTACCCGTTCCGCTAACTCAATTAAAGCATTACGGACGATAGCCAATTAGGAACTGTTTTTCCGCGGCTTAATTTTGAATTAATTGCAAACATTCTGGCAATTTCCAGGTTTCCAAGTCCTGTCCCGGACTTAGTCTGCACAGTCTTAGCACTGTTTATCCCGAATGAAAGGATTTCAACGTAAACATTCTCGTATGATAACGGACTCGAGCGGAAAGCCCCTAGCCAAAATACTGACTCTCCTTCAGATAAGACAGTGACCATTAAAATATGTTAAATCACGTTTTTAGGACGACTGAACAAAATGCCCGCTTACTACCCTATGGGGTAGGCAACTTAAGTCACTCCATTGACATAATTGAACGGGACCGAAAGGGGAACCGATTAGAGGACACCATCTCTCGGAAAGGTGGAAATTTTTAACGTAAACGCCGGCAACGGAAAATACAAAAATTAATCAATGTTCATCACCGAACGCTTTCTGAAAGCGGGTGTTTTATTTGTTTCCAAAAGATTCACCGCGATCGGTTTAACTTTTTCGTTCCCTGGGGGTGGATCCTGTAGAGAAATACTGCTTGCATCCCTGGAGGCTCAACTAGAACCTGAAAGTAGGTAGAAATACCTCGAAGCAACTACAGCGTTTCACCCTCCCTAAAGGTAGGAGCAATTTGTATCCCCCACGACCCCCCATTGTATGCAGTTTACTAATTAATATACTCGATTATTATCCTTACTATTGTTCTTTCATTTTAGGTAGATGTCTGCGCTTTTTAATTCAGTTTCAACAGCTTTCGAGTCCAGGAACTTAGTCCTCCGAAAATTAAATCATACTACTCTTTAGTAAAATTCTATCCTACCATTATGTAAAATCCTCATTTTAGAAAATTGTATTCCGAGCTCAGTAGTGACTTTGTCACTGCGACTAAGTAGCCAGCGTTGATTCTTGAAGTATCCTCGTATTTAATTGCGTTGTATACTATGTATTCGTTTCTTGGCACGCACGTTTAAACAAACAACCTCAATTATACATAATCATTTAATCACTCAAAAGAAAATTAAAAAAATAAACTGTTTACATACATCAATGTATATGAATTTGCGTATCATGTGCGCATGCAAATTAAAAAAACAAAAAAAAATAAGTACGTGCGAGTTTGTAGGTAATTCCTCCTTGCTTTGTTTGGTCGCGTTTTACGATCCGCGCGTTCTTGTCGCAGTTACTCATTTCAAGTACGTAACATTGACCACGCGCACCTTTACGGCGAATTTCCATGTACGGAGCCGGACTTGCGTGATCTGATCACGGATCAGAAATGATTTCATTTCGATTTCTGTAATGCGAGACTCACACGATCGAATAAATCAACAACTGACGAGGGACTTTACGCGTGCAGAACCGAACGAAATCAATATTTTTAATGAAAAAGTGATACTGATTCATCTACTTAAGTTTGATTACTTTTTTATTAACCACGGAAATGCAAGACGCCTCTTGATCTCTTATTCTTTCTATTCCGGTAACCAGCTGGAGCTGTGGCGCAGTCATTAGGTCATAAGGTCCGTAACGTATTTTACTGATGCGTATCCGCAGTATTTACATCGTTACTAAGACTTCATCATACCCAAACAACCTCAATACTCAATTTACCGATTCCAAGAAAAGAGAGCCGAATTTAAGCTTGAAGCCGGTTCTACCGCACCGAGCACTGCACCATACAGGCTCTACTATCCAAAGAATGAGTAACATACAGACCCTACTCTCCTCTTAAAAAATAATGAAATAAAAAGAGGTGGTCGCAAGCAACCTCAGCAACTCAATTTGTTGATTCCGAAGAAGCAAAATCGACCTTGAGCCGAATTTTAGCTTAAAGCCGGTTGCACCGCACTGCACATAGGCTATACTGTCCTCTTAAAAAAATAATGAAATAAAAAGAAGTGCTCGCAAGTAACCTAGTACTCAATTTATTGATTTCTAAGAAACGAAGTCGACAGCTATGCTGAATTTGGGCATGAAGACGGTACCTCAATAGTTCCACCGCACCGACCATGACGCCAAGCAAGCTCTGTTCCTATTCTCTTTTAAAACCATGGCTCTATTGTCTCTTAAAACAGGCTGAAATTAAAAGAGAGTCTCGCAAGCAACCTCAGTACTCAATTTATCGATTTCGAACAATCAGAGTCGACAGGGAGCCAAATTTGAGCTTGAAGATGGTACCTCAGTAGTTCCACCGCACTGGCCATAGCGTCAAGAAGGCCATATTGTGTTCTTTAAAAGGAAATAAGATAAAGAGTTGTTCGCAAGCAACCTCGACAACTCAATTTATTGACTCCGAGGAAAGACGTCGTCAGCGAACCGAATTTGACCTTAGTGGTGCCACTGCATTAATCACGGCGCCAAGCAGGCTCTATTGTTCTCTTTAAAAAGAAATAAAATAAAGAGATGCTCGCAAGCAACCTCGGCAACTCAATTTATTGACTCCGAGGAACTATGTCGACGGCGAGCCGAATTTGAGCTTGAAACTGGTACCTTAGTAGTTCCAGGACGCCATTTAGGCTCTATTCTTCTCTTACAAGAAATGAAACGCTCGCAAGCAACCTCGGCAACCCAGTTAAATGATTTCGAAGAAGTCAGCCGCGAACCGTATTTGAGCTTGAAGTTAATGACTTAGTAGTTCCATTACGGCAAACGAACTCCGTTGTTCTTTTAAAAAGAATGCGCCTCTATCATCCCCTTTAAGGAAATTTAAAAAAAAAAAACGGAAAAGCTTGTAAGCACCTCTGACTCTATTTACCGATTCTGCAGAATTGAAGTCGACTGTAACCCGAGTGATCCGAATTTGAGCTTAAGCCTCTAAATAGTAGTTCCTCTGCATTGGTTATTGCGCCTCTCAAAGAAATTTAAAAAAACAAAAAAGCCTGTAAGCAACTTTGTGCTCAATTTATTGATTCTGAGGAATTGAAGTCGACTGTAAGCAGAATTTGAGTCCGAAACCTATACATAGTAGTTCCATAGTACTGGCCACTGCACCTCTTTCGTTCTTTTTAAATAAATTAAGAAATTAAAGGCACGTAAGCAACCTTGCGTTAAATTTATTGATTCGGAAGAATTGAAGTCGACTGTAAGCAGAATTTGAGCCCGAAACCTATACATAGTAGTTCCACTTCACGGATTACTCCACCTCTACAATTCTCTTTGAAAAAATGAAAAAACAGAAGAGCTTATGCACTCAATTTATCGATTTTAAAGAATTGAAGTCGACTGTAATCCGAATTTGAGCGTTAACCCTCGTTAATAGTAGTTCCGCTGTATTAATTACTACAGCTCTAATGTTCCCTTTAAAGAAGTGAAAAAACAGAAGAGCCTGTAAGCAACCTCTATCCTCAATTTAACGATTGCCTTTAAGCCGATTGATGCGAGTTTGAGTCCATAAATAGTAGTTCCAACACACTGGTCACTGCACCTCTATCATTCTCTTTAAGTAAATTAAAAAACAGAGGAGCTTGTAAGCAATCTCTGTACTCAATTTTTAGATTATGAAGAATTAAAGTCAACTGATTCGAATTTGAGCCTTAAGTTTCTAAGGCCCGATTTTACAATCGTGGGATAAGCATTATTCTTAGAATAACGTGATGTAGGTGTGACGTAGATATGGAGGAACATTAAGGGATATTCGGCGAACAATTGTTCCGGCCTTATGCCATGATTGTAAAACTGGGTCTAAATAGTAGTTCCGCCGCACTAATTATAGCATTTTCTTTAAAGAAATGAAAAAACAGGAAAGCTTGTAAGCAACCTCTATAATTCTGAAGAATTGAATGAATTGAATCGACCGTAAGTCGAGTGATCCGAATTTGAGTCTCTAGACAGTAGTTCTGCCACACTAATTACTGCGCCTCTATCGTTCTCTTTAATATAGAAATTAAAAAAAAGAAGCTTGTAAGCACTTGATTTATCGATTCTATAGATTTGAATCGACTCTAAGCCGATCCGAGTTTGAACCCCAAGCCTCTAAATAGTAGTTCCGCCACACTGACCACTGTGCTTCTATCGTTCACTTTAAAGAAATTGAAAAACAGGAGAGGTCGTAAGCAACTTCATTCTGGCCCCTTATTTACAAAGTGTTGCCCACCCCTGCTCTAGGCAGTAGTTCCGCCGCACTGATTACTACGCCTTATCGTTCTCTTCAAACAAATTCAAAAAAAGAAAGAAACAGAAAAGCTTGTAAGCAACCTCTGTACTCAATTTAGCGATTCTGAAGGATTGAATCGATTGTAAGGTGATTGATCAGAATTTGAGCCTTAAGTCTATAAATAGTAGTTCCACTGCGCCTCTACCGTTCTTTATAAAAAGATGAATAATAAAATAAACAACATTTCTGAAGAAATGAAGTCGGCTGATCCGAATTTGAGTTTAAAACCTACGACTTAATAACTCCCCCCTTACCATACTAGATTATTGCATTACACTGACTATGATGTAAGATTTCAAAGAAATGAAGTAAAGAAACAGACTTGCATGCAAACTAGGTACTCAATTTATTGATCCTAAACGAATAAAGTCGATTGTGAGGCAACGGCCTGGGTTTGAGGCAAAAAATACATTTTGTCGTTTCATGTAAGTATGAAAATATGATTTACATTTAGCTAATTAACAACTGTTAAAAAGGGCCCATTACCTGTTAGAAGTTCACCCTACTAACCACTGCGCCACCGAGGATCTTAATTTGCAATGATATTGCCAATACGTGACGAATAGCACGTGATTCCTTTATGAAGCAACGTCCCGTCCCTATGAATTATTGATAATAATTTGAAAGTTGTTGCTGGCGACTCAATTTAAAAACATTTATCACCCAATTAAATTCTGACTAGTTTAAAAGTATAATTCAGCTCATCAAAACATTGAGGGACTAGGCGTTAAAAAAATTGACCTCTAAGATTACTTTGGGTTGTCGACGTTATATTATTCGTATTTTATTATACCCTAGGGGGGTAATGTAACTAATAATCAAAGCCATTTATTTACTTGGAATTATGTGATTACAGAAACCAATTTAAATTCGCGATTAATGGAGGCAATAAATTTCTCAAATGAAAAGTATTAAATTCGTCGGCGTGACGGGCCAACCGGCAATCGATAATCTGAAAACGCGAATTTTCCGAATTTCCTCTCATCCGGGGGGGCCTTCATCGTCCACGTCCACGCGACCCGGACAAAACCTGAAGAAAGAAAGAGACTTACGTCGAACTATCCGTGGAGCGGTTGGGTGAGCGGAAAAACGCAAACAAACACGAAACGAAAACAAAACGACATCGCCACCTGACAGTTCCTGTTTTGACCGACTGCACACAGCCTCGGTTCAAACACAACTGAACCGTCCGTAGGAAATGGTCGTGCTGCCTCGCCGGATCAAGTATGCCAAGGCGCTCTTCGTCGACATGGAAACCGGACAGATTGCCGGAGCTCGCTCGGAACACCAGCCACTCATGGATACAATGTTAATTAATTAATTATTATGGTACGGCTTCTTTGTTGTAAATAATTTGCGACGGAATGCCTGAAATGCCTATCATGTTTTTTTTTTGTGCGTGCGATTTAAACGGAAACAAAAAAAATTGCTCACAATGGAAACAAAAGGCTAAAAACAATGCTCTTTACCTCAAATAAAATTAACATCCTCTTTTGTTTATTATTTTACAGAGACGCAGTGGTTAGTGACTTTAACAAGTTGTGGGCCCTTTTCAATGATTGTTATCTGTTATCTATAAACTGCTACCTGTTATTTGATTTGAAAACTGCTACCTGTTTTTTTACCGCCACCGCCTAGCAAAAGCCACGATGTCGGTGTAAGTTAAGCTGTCAGTCAGTTCAATGTTTGGAATTCGCACTTTTTACAAAACTTTGTTTATGAATTCCTTGGCCTAGTCTTTACTCTTTAAGCTTCCATCCGTGGCTGGCGTCATTAGGATGAGAGGTAAGCATCATCACTTATATCTTGCTTTCTTTTTTTTTTGTTTGAAGATTTCTTAACGAGTGTCAACACAAACTTAATGATGGAGATGAGGAAAGCTATGTAAGCGTTCTCTCAATTACTGTGAAGTGTCAAATGTCAATGCAAACGCCGAGTCATTGAAAACGATCCTCCGGCTCGTTGTGTGAGGCTAAAATTTCATCGATCGACGGAAGCAAACATCATTAGTGTAGGCTGTAGGCAGAGCTTCCTCTAAATCGTTAATTACTCGTCGACGTTTTTTTTTTTTCAAACCAGTAAACACGAGGCGCTCGGCCTTCGCAATTATTTCTGGTTTTAATGTCGAACCGTTTATAATATAATAACAACAACACGCCAATTACTCGCCGTTATTAATAATAATTTATTGCATAATTTCGTCGCATTTATTTGCATACATTAGGCGCAGAGCCGCCGTCGATGTCTATCGCGATTCGAGCCCGAGACATAAACGATTATTTTGTCAAATAAGTGGAAAACGTGGCCTTGCTTGATGATCGATTGTTTTTGGCTACAAATTATTGTTGATTAAATTTGCATTAATTACTCGGAAAGTATTAGGCAAGAGCTTTATCCTGTTGACCTATTAGTACAAAAACTTGTTAGGAATTTAAAAATAATAATTTAAACTTGTTTTCTTTATTTGAAACTCCAAAGTTCCACGTGGAGATTTTTCCACTGACGCATAATGCAAAATTTCCTTTGGCCGCAATTAAATTATACAGGATGAATGACAATTGTTGAGTTAATTAACAGTCACCCGGTATATGGAAAATTAGTATTGTGACGCGCCCCCCCAATTAGACTTGCTTATTGAATATTACTTACAAGTAAACAAATAATGAAACTGTACAAACAAACCCACTTGAGATTTATGGCCAATTTAAATAACTGTCTCGTGGCTTCCGAAAGGTCGCACCGCTGGTCGGTAAGATTATCTACACTACGGTCAGACTGCTACCTGCTATTGTGTCTACTGCGGCCGTCTACGAGTTAATCTACTGCCCTAAATTTTCTGTTTACAGTTGAACGACCCTCCGGAGAACACGCTATAAAGAATAATACCTTTAATTAGGGCTTACGTGATCGTCGTGAACAGGAAACTACGTCGTGATAACCTGGTTCTTTTGGTACGAGCAGTAAAATAATTCTCCAGGACAAGGAATTAGACACTTTGAATAAAACTCAACAATTAACTTTAATTAATTATTTATTGAAAAAAAAAATGGGAAAAACTCCTGATATCCGCCTCTGTGGGATCGGAGATCAAAACCCTTGCGTTGAAGTCAATACAAATAAACGAAATTTACGATTCTCAGAAAGTACAGTATAACTCGTTTAACAGATTTCACTTTCGAATATCGGCGCGATCTATTTTCTTTCGATTCACACCGTTGGTGGTTTAATGTCTACACGGATGTTTGTTGGAGAGCTCTGCTCCTCACTTAGATTAATAATTAATTGAGTTTCAACTGAGTTCGAGTCTTGGTACAGTGTTCGTCACTCTGATCGTACTCAAAGACTTGTTCTGTTTAATAAACCAACGCACAAAGTGCCTCAGTGGGACCACAGTGTACTGAATTGATGGAGTTAATTAATGAATTAATCAGATGGTTTAGAGAAGCATGTAATACCAATGCCGCCTTAAGCGATCAATTTGCAAGTAAATCAGTAGCAATCACCTGTTTTACAGAGACTCCCTTGGGAGGTGTTGGTTTAACCCTATCTCTAGCTAACCTGATTGCGTGTAGTGAGCCGAACTTCTTCTACTACGTCACCTGAGCCTTAATTAATTGCTTTGAGGGCGGTGCTCTACCCACTTGCCTGTTTTGTCAGGACCCTCTGTATGTCGCTCTTTCGCCGTCTAACCTAGCTAATTAATTTATAGCGCAAGAAATAAGTTTTGACTGCTTTATTTGCACTCCACTATGGGTGGTTTTGGCATTGCAGTCTCTAGGCAATCGCTTCTAATTAACCGACAAATCTCTCGGCAAAGACAACAGTTTTACCCCCACCCCACCCCCACATATACAGGGTGTGAAAGAACCTTTGTTGAGAAAACGGCTAGGAATGTAGTTCAAATTTTCCAATTGGCCGGAGAAATCCCCAAGGGTAGAATGATTTCTAAAAATACACTGTATTGAAAGCTCAGGTAGATGTGGAAAATAGTTAATTGCTGTTGGTTGATTAAATTACAGAATTTGTCTACTAATTAAAGAAACACTGACCCTTCAGTTTTTCTAAGATGAAGGTCACTAGTGAGTTTTAAGACTCGCTGAAATGTAAGAAAGTTATTTAAATATGCAATGTCAATAAGAACTTGGCTGACTCTTTAGTCTGTAATTAATGCAAATCAAATTATCCCTACGCAATTGTCACCACCAAAGGTGCGCTGAAGGAATACAAATAAATGTCAATTACCTAAGCCGTATAATCCGTGTACTACCACTTCCGCACTGTTCACTTTGATTTAAAAACACTCGCGTCGCGACGCCTACGTGTTTAGTTTTAATTGCCTTTCTTAACACACTCTACTTAAACCGTACCGAAATATGTAAATGATTTAACAAAAATGAATAAGGACTACAAGCGCCTAAAGAAAAACTGATAAGTCAAATTAGAGTTCAACTCGACCGTTCTCGTCAAAGCGCCAATGCTATCTGCCCGCTTCCTTGCGCCCCCTGCTTCCAAGAAACAATTAAACACACCCCCTCGGACCTGCAACGAAATTCTGAAGTCACTTCGACCAATCATGGTCGTAGCATTTATTTCCCACGCACGCCTATCCCAGATGCCCAAAATGCATCAGAGACCCCCCCCATTAACTTATCAGAATTGCACGCTGTTTGTCTGTCGCCAATGAAGCCCACATAAATTTTATTATTCAAGTGTAAAAGCTGACATATTTTAAAGTATCTGTTGTCTGACTGAAAAGAACCAGACTCCAGTGAAGGCCTCAACTTGATATCTTTAAACACATGGCCATTTATCTGCAATTTTAACGCAACAGAATGTGTCCAAATCTACGAAACCAATTTAAACGTCGCGTCAGATAGATTTATTTTATGACGTCTGTGCATCTATAGTGGGTTTGAGGCGCCAGCTTTGGAAACAGATAACAACACCACACTCTAACTTAGCAGTAATTTGATACGGTTTTTACGCTAACGTACAAGTACTTGCAATTTCAGCGTGACTAAATTTTGTACAGAAATTCGAAATACAAAGATAAAGGTTATTCTGACAGATTTACGACCAACCGAGGGTGGTCCACTGAAAGGAAAACGCGGCGTCTCGAATTGTTGGCCTCCCGCGCGCAAAACACCGCTGCGGACCCCATTTGTTTGCTATTTGAAATTGGACATGTAATAATTGCTTTTATTTTGAAAACAATTGTCGCGCCCTCTTCACTATACGAGGTGAGAACCAAAAGTTCTGACACTTAACTTGCCTGAATATCCCTATTTAATTTTTCCGAAAACTGTTTTAGAAATCTAACTCAAAACTCACCAATGATTGTGAAGATAAAAAGAGAAATAAATTTATTCAAGAAAGTTTAAAACATGTAAATGAACTTTTATGACAGTCGACTGGTCAGTTCGTCGCACTCAGCATTTCAAAACGATTAAAGAAGAATTTAAATGTTACAAATAGATATTTTACAAAAAAAATTATATAGAAGAATAATGCATATTATTGATTTTTAACTTTGATGCTCCTTTAAAGTAACCCTAAAAAATTCTGTCTGAAAGAACTCTTTCAGAACAATTTACCACTACATTTAAGGAGAAGGAAGTTGGCAATACTGTTCGGCAATCGAGTTCTTCTTTATCAACAATCCACGTGCATTTTTGCAAAAACGTTTTTGGCAAAATGCAGAAAGAAGAAAACGAAAAAAATATTAATGACGATCGTTCCTTACACCTTTCTTTATGAACCTCATTTTTTCCATTTCGATTTTATCTTTCGATCGTCGAAACTGTTTTTCGTTTTGTTTTTTTTTTTCTGTTTTTGATTACATATTCCCATTTTTCTTTATTTATTTTTTCCTTTTTCCTCATTTATGAATTTCAAATTGAATGTTTATTATTAATTATTTTGTTAAGCGATTTGACATTTTTTTGGCAACACTGCACCCAGCGGCATCGGAGTTTATATAAGTTTAAATTCAACGTGATGTACAGTGCCCCAATAAAGAGATGTCTCCCCCCTAAAATGTTAAGCTCCTTCCACTCGTTTGTCCGCCTACTCGGCATAGTGTTATCGCACTCGATAGGGGAGACAGCTCTTTATTGGGGCACTGTACAATTGATGAAATTAAATTTAAAGCTTTTACCTGGCGTCATCAGAGTTGTTTATATTGATTACATTTTGTGCTGTTTTTATAATTGTCGGGCCATCTAGGAGCTCCTCGATGACCCAAAAACGTTCGACACATCCTACAGATGGCACTGGAGTTGCACAAGAATGTTCTTTACGGCTTCCAGAGCATTTCTCTATGGAGGGTACCCCTATAAAAGCAGAACTGGACGCGAGATTTAAATGAATTTACCGGTTAATAACTAGTCGTGGAAAGATAAATTGAGCGTTAGGCTGTAGAGTTTGTTGTGTTAAGCGGCTGTAGACAGTTAAATTATTTCTTTGAACCCTGAGTTCATAAAAGTGTATTCTGAGGTAAACAAACGTGACGAGTTTTTGCGGCAGCCCCGGTTCTTTAACCCTTGCCCAGAATATTTTTGGTCCCCATACATTTAAGACATGACTCATGACCTAAAAATGCGCCTAAATCCGTGCTTTAGTGATAGCTGATAACTAGTGAACGGAATTTTATATTTTGTTCGGTTTATTTCGAGCAAGGCGGCAACAAGCGTGTGTACATTTACACGTTGCCGCTTCGCTTGTATTTAATCGAACAAAATATACAATTCCGTTCACTAGTTATAACGCAACATTTTTGTTTGTTTGTTTGTTTTGTTTGTACATCTTATATACCCCCTGTTTCACTAAAACTTGAAGAACGACAGATACAGAACAGACTTATTATAAAATAAGCTGTATATTCTAGACACTAGGTTTCATATAAAAACCGAAGTATTTAAGACAAGAGCCAGCAAGCCTTATACCACACAACATACTTCCCAGTTAACAGTTCAGTGGCGTAAAGAGAAAAATTGTAAACTGTAATCGGTGATACTAGGCAACGTATTCAACGCAGTGCATCATAGGTGGCCTATAAATAAAAAGATTTAGAAACGAAATCGCACATACAAGCAACCATAATAACTAGAGCTGGCAACGGTTAACCGATTTTGGATATTTTGGATATTCGCGGTGTACAGCATGTCACTCGTGCAAATAGAGTTGCATGAAAAAAAAAATTTTACTTAAATTCACATTCAAGTTATGCAACTCTATTTGCAAGAGTGACATGCTGTACACCGCGAATATCCAAAACATCCAAAATCGGTTAACCGTTGCCAGCTCTAATAATAACAGCACACTAATAGAAATTAAAATGAAGGCAATTTAATACTTTTTTATACTTTACAGAAAACATTTTTGGAAAATGTTACCAACTTAAAACCTAAAATACTTTTAAACTAACTACTGTCTTTATCGGTATGTGAAGAAAGACGTGTACTTGTTGAAATTAGATATTTTAACACAAATACAACTATAAATATCTACTGTCGTGAACATCCTAAAACTCATTTCTCTCTTGATGCTTCTTTTTATGCGGGGAGCTTTCCTCTTCCAAAATTGTTCGAGCGCAGAAGTCAAGGACGGTTTGAAGTTGCTATTAAAAGAGTCCCCCTGAAATAATTGCCATATTTAATTATCACCATCAAATTAACCCTATCGTCAGAGCTACTTATTCATCTCTAACAGTTATACAATAAATCAAGTTCACATTAGTGAATAGTGAAAGATATCCATTTTTTTGGCGCAGTCGGTAGTATTGCTGCGTTCCTGTTTGCAAATTTGTTGGTCGTTCAAATTAAGTTACTTCCTAACTGGCCGGCTATTCAGTGGGATGGGTCGAGGTCATTGCGTAACCCCGAAACAACGGTCTGAAGTTAAGCGAATAAAATAAAAATCACGAGTAATGCACACTTGTCTTTATCTGTGTATAATAGGATAACAGAAATTCCACACAACAATGTGTTAAATAAAATAAAATGAACTCAGAACGCAGTCAGTTAACCCGACAATGCAGATCGTTAATAACCAAATGACATAAAACGTCAAAACACGAAAGACGGATCCGTTTGTTCGTTCACAAGAATTATTAAATGAAATAGCAAGAACTATAGCGAATTTAACTACGCACGTCAACATAGTCTGTACTCTACTGCGTCGAAAATATTAAAAATATATTAAAATATAATCCGACCTTCAACTTCCAACTGTGAAAGCACAACAGCTTATCAAGGGTCGTGAACGAGACATTTTCAGAGCACCAACTTGCTTTCCGGGATATGAGCGCCCTCTAATGGCGGGGGTAGTAGACGGCCGAACACTAATAATAGCGTTTTCCACTGGCTGCACCGGTGTGGACTCAGGATATCTCTATCTCGTTTTATTACATAAAGTTGAACCGAGACGAAAATACACTCAGTGCACACTAGTGCAGCCAGTGGAAAACGCTATAAGATGGATGGCCGATCTCGGAGAACGAAGAACCCCCAAGTAGCTCCTGGTTAAACGCTCCAATGAAAGTCCGGAACAAAAGCAAAACTTGGAAAATTTGATCAAAACGAACGCGTGTTACGACCCGAACTGCGCTCGAAGTTGCCGATATGAAACCTAGCTGACTTGTATCCAGAAGTCAGGCTTGGAAAGGCCTGGAAGGAAGCCTTTGTTGCTTGAAGCGCACAAATCAAAACCGGAGTAAAACCCTCCGTTCAATCTTCACTTTAAACAATCACAGTTTAATGAATTCCACAAACAAGGCGGAGAAGCCCAGAACACGAAGTGTACATCAAGCGAACAGCAACAAGACTGCTGGAAACGGCACGGTCGTACACGGGTGGGGTTTTAACGGATAAACATTGCAAAAGGAGTTATTAAGAGAGACAGCAGAATTACGCAGAGGAGTGAGTGAAACAGAACAATACAGTAATGCGTGGGTCATTGCATTCGTCTTGTTGTGCAATATGGTATAAACTTTTGAAACTAATAGCGTTTTCGATTGATCGCACTAGTGCGCACTCAGAGTATATTCATCTCATGTTATCGCATGAGGTTAAAAGAAGATGTAAATACACTGAGTACAACCGGTGCAGGTGAATCGAAAACGCTATAACGGAAACCAGTAACATATTCTTGATTCCCACAATGTACAGGGTGATCCAGAAAACTAATAATAATTTTAATGAATTTTGCAGCCGTAACAATATACTTTTATATAAATGTAAAATTTTGATTCGACGCTCCGACCCATCTGCAAAAAACAAGCCCGGCTTACAGGCTGCCAAATTTTCGTTACTGCCTCCAGCGCCCACTTTGGGAAACTATGACCTCACATTTTTTGTTATTTTTCAAAAGACTGAGGTCAAGAAAAAAATAAAGGTCGTAGGTTTTCTTTATTTTTTTGACTTTTACAATTTGCTTTGGCGCAGTCGGTAGTAAGCAGAAATTCCTCTGAAATTCACTTTTAAAACACATGCCTTAGCGATTATTAGTCTCCAAGAAAACAAAAGTCGAACGTAGAACATAGATTTCCAAATGTTTTCTCACTCCATCTACAGAAATAAGCCCGGTAGGTAACAGTTTGAAATGTATAGGCTACCAAACTTTTGTTACTGGCTTCCAATATCTCCACATTCGTACATAGTACATCGAAAGACACCCGCCTTCTTTCTGGCGCAGTCAGTAGGAAGCTTTTGACTGCAAAAAAAACACTTTGAAGCGCACACCTTAGTGATTCATAGTCCTCAAGAAAATAAATAAGACTGTAAGGTTTCTATGTAGGAATTTTCATGATTATTTCTCTAACTAGGGTTTCAAAAGTTTTTTTTTTTAACTCACTGTCCCCTTTGCAAAAATAAGCTCCATAGACTGTGATTTAGGGATTAGGGTTATTGATAACCGACCTGATAAGTACCCGATAACTATGTGCTTGGGTACCCAATGTCGGTATCGTCATCAACAGCAGAGAAACACGTCATGAACTCAGCCAGTGACGTGAAACGTCGCTAATTGGCTGCAGTATATCGATGTCATCATCAAGAATGGGCGGCGTTCGGAAAAGTACGTCACAAACTCAACCAGTGACGTAAGACAACCTGATTGGCCACGACGATGACGTGATACTATGTGATTGGTCACGGTGACAACGTAAGACAATGTGATTGGTCACAGCAATGACGTAAGATGACGTAAGACAGCCGGCCAATAGGAATCGAGTGACGATGAGGCGACGCCATCAGATGTTTGGGCAGGCGATCACGCCATTCCCCCTTGGCCAATAAGAAGCACTCGGGCAAGGCTCGCAGCGCCTCTCAAATAAACATATACACTTACAAACACTGGCAGTCGACCTTACCGCTCCTCCATACCTGCGTGAAGTATCTCCCAATGTCGGTATCGTCATCAACAGCAGAGAAACACGTCATGAACTCAGCCAGTGACGTGAAACGACGCTAATTGGCTGCAGTATATCGATGTCATCATCAAGAACGGGCGGCGTTCGGAAAAGTACGTCACAAACTCAACCAGTGACGTAAGACAACCTGATTGGCCACGACGATGACGTGAGACAATGTGATTGGTCACGGTGATAACGTAAGACAATGTGATTGGTCACAGCAATGACGTAAGATGATGTGATTGGCCAGGGCGATGACGTAAGACAGCCGGCCAATAGGAATCGAGTGACGATGAGGCGACGCCATCAGATGTTTGGGCAGGCGATCACGCCATTGCCCCTCGGCCAATAAAAAGCACTCGGGCAAGCCTCGCAGCGCCTCTCAAATAAACATATACACTCGGGCAAGCCACGTAGCACCCCAGACATGTTACTTACAAACACTGGCAGTCGACCTTACCGCTCCTCCATACCTGCGTGAAGTACCTCGTTGCATCTCATCCTTGCCACCGACTAGCCACCGAGAAGCTACGTCGAAACACCCTACAAGCCGAACCGCTAGTGCGAACCCTAGAAGAACCCCAGGTCACACTAGCAGTTGCCCGTTACCAGCTGTACGAAATAGACGGTCCCGCTCCAGTCAGCTATGGAGGAATCGACCCCTATTCTGTCAAGCTAACCAATCCACATCGATTTGGCGTTCGACAACAATACCGGATGATGCACTTGTAAGCTCCGTAGCGTTTTTCCGACCGACAAGCGTTTCGCATGCAGCAATAAATCGCATTTGATGCAGCATTAGGGGGTCATTCTAATCGGGGTTGCAAGTTACAACTTGATATGATCCTATGTTAGGTTTGAATTTGCCGCTAAGAGAACGTGGCAACAAAGCATCGACTGGCTGCGTCCTCTCTGGCTTGGCAACACTGTTCCTCCTCGTTACCGCGCCAGGGGGAAAAACTCACGTTAGGTGGACACCCAACATTCATTGGTTATGAAGCACCACGTGACTATATTATGGTCCATCATTGGTTACCGTCTGCAATTTCCGCGCGTTATTTGACGACCACCATCTTGGCTTCACGTTCCTGTTTCACTTGTGGTTCGGCTTTTGTAAGGTGAAGACGTGTCGTAGTGTGATCTCGGAATTCTTGCTCTTTGCGCGAGGAGAATTCATTAACGGCGCTGCAGGCATTCCTGACTACACCACCGAACGATTTGGGGTAATTCTAATCCCAATTCGAAGCCTGGGAACTTTGAAAATCTCAGGTAAAATATATCGAGCAATGGCGAATGCCAATATGGTCGCTAATGTCGTCGTTTCTTTCCATACAGGCTTCTGGTTCTACTTTTGGTTCGACTTCTAGTTCTGGCTCAACTTCTACTTCAAGTTCTAGATTTACTTCTAGTTGTGCTGCGCTTCAGCCTGGCATTTTCCGAACCTACCGGTCCTATTAAGGAAACCTGACCAGCCCTGTGAATCCAGTTTGGACCGGATTGTCAACGCTGAACGCGATCGGAAGAGGGCGGCGTAACTACCCACCGGCCACTGCGCTTTGGTCGGTAATTTTGATCTAACGCACCGACTGAACTCTGTCAATTAGGTTAAGGTATTTCTAACTTGGTTTACTTTGACATTTCGCGGATCGGTTGGTTTATTTCTCTTGCATAATCATATAGAGAGCGAATTTCGGCCTATTTGTTGTGCTGCGCGTATTGAAGTAAATTAAGCTGATAATTTTAGTTGTGTTAAAAACCTGCAGCATAAATTAAGCTTCGGAATAAGTAATCACTCGCCGAACCTTGTGTAAATTGTTTGTTAGCCTTTAGGCTTTATTTGAGTGTGTAATAAAACTTGAATTTTATTATCTTTAAGTGCGTGTTTGTGTTCACCTCCCTCATGTACCAGTGAGTTAAATAAGCCTCTGTTTACGTCTGATTTTTCTGCCGATATAGTCGAATTGGAGACGTCGCGTCGACTGATCATTTACGTTCGGTTTGTTAATCAATGTCTCCTGGCGCCCTTAATTATTTTTAACCATCTTAAATTAAACCCACCCCTATCTCCACTGTTTGCTAGTCGAGGGGAACAGCTGATACGTTTAGTCAGCAGAACTTGTACACCATCAAGGTAGGTACGAGGCTAGTCAATTAAATTATAAATTTGGTGACACCTAGTTACTTCCGAGCATTATTTTCCTGAGAGATTGTTTCTTGACGAGTTTCTGTTCTGGCCTAAGAAGGCAGAAATCCCTTCCATACTAAGTCGTCAAGCCCAGAAGGTAATCTTCGTGTATTCCAATTTCCTGCTAATGAAAATTTTGAGTCGAGTCGACCGAAAATTGTGTGCTGTCTTTCTTGAAGAGGAGAAGAACCTTTGTAAATCAAATGCCTTTATTTTTGTTTCGTGGTAGGCATGGTACATTCTGGCAACAATTCGCATTCACGAAACAAGTTGCTTCTAGAGTTTGCTGCGAAATTTGCTTCCTTAGAGTTTCCGTGCTTGGCGTAAACTCCCCGGAACCTCTTCCACACTTAAGTCGTTACAGAGGAGTTGCCTCGGATATCCCAATTTCTCCTGCAACGAGGGCTTGAATTTTTTGGTCGAGCATGAAAAAATTAGTGACGACCTAAGTCAAAGTTGAAAAGAAAAAGAAATCCATTGCACGAAGCACATAAGTAAACAATAAATGTAACAGTTCAAGCAGAGAATTGGGCCAAAGAAAAAATTAAGACTGTCACCGAATTTACTTTAAACTTGACAGCCTCAGCCTTACCTTGACCAGGTGACAAATTCTGCGCTGTATCTTCCACCAGCTTTTCCCTCGGCTAGCAAGAGTGAGACAGGGGTGTCTATTACGATGTTAAATTTTGAAGCACTTGTGACGTGTTTGTTTTTAAATTGCCACCATATTGTAAACGGCCGAAAATTTAAATTAAAATACACGCAAAAGTATTTCAAACTTTGATTGTAACGTAAACATTCCCAGGCGATAATGGGATCGAGCGGAAAGTCCCTAGTCATGTTAAGGATCATTGTGTGAGAACAACAACGACGCAAGGGAGCCGTAACCGGTCCAAAACACTTCGCAATCACTTGTGGATTAGGCAACTGAAATCACTTCCGTGACCTGTTGGACATAGGGAGAAGAAGTCGCGGTTCCGAAGGGATTCAAAAAAATTAATTAATGTTCGCCGAACCATTCTCAAATAGAATTAAATAATAACTCGGTTGATATATTTCCATAATGACGTAAGCTGATTGTAAAAATAAAAAAAAACTGTCCAATTGAAGCATATACAAATATACAATACAAAACTATTGACTATTAATAAAATTGGAAATATTACAAGAAGATACCTTCACATAATATGACTAAAGTTTAAAAGTCATAAACCAAGGGTGGAATGTATCTAAGGGCGTCATTTAGGTAACTATCACTCTGGCTTAGGTCGTCAATTAACTGATTGATCTTCTTAGTTATATCCGGCGCTTTCGTATCTCTTCTCTCGACGATTTTAGAAAGGACGAAGCGCAGCTGATTGGCGGACGTTCCCGTCGACGTTTCGGACAAGTGCCTCAGAATCTCCTTCGTGTACCCCTTCATAAAACAAAACATAGATTGGGGATTTTCATTTGGGGTGTGCGAGGAGTAGTACTTACCGAATACTTGTTGAGACCTAACGCCTTCGATTCTTTGTTTAGGTTGTCGTACAACGACAGTAACGTGACGTAGGCCCTAGTTGGTGGAACCTTCTTCTGCCGGAGTAAGTACCGAATGTCGTTGTCGTCGTACTTTTCGGAGAACCTCAGCACTTGCGTGTCTTCATCGAGCGGATTCAAGCCGTCGTAATCCTCGATGGTGTTCAAGAGTTTGTACAAGTCGTTTGGCATTTTGCCGAGTAGGTCCAGGTCGTCGTTTGTAGCTTGAGTAACTGGTGATTGCGGCCCGGCCAAAAGCGACCAGCCATACGTGACCTTCCCGTTCGGGGTTGGCTTGCTGTAGTACCTGTTAAAGTGGAGTACGTCGTCCTTGTCTTCGCCCAGTTTGATGTAGGTGTTGGTTCGGTCGAAATGCGTGGTTGGATGGGGCGGTTTCTGAGGGGCGAAAACCCCAGGACGGTGAGCTGGGGTGGTTGGAGCTTGCGTCGTCGTCGTCGTAACCTTGGGCGGGCTGACTTCGTACTTCATCAGTTCAGTCAAGTGAGCTATGATTTGCATGCTGGCCGGAATGAAGGAGTCCAGATATAGAGGATTGCGGTCGACTTTCGGGGGGCCGTGTGTATCTACTGCTTGACATGAGACCTAAACGAATACAGAAACTACATAAATAATCGATTTGGCTTCCTTATCTGTATAGAACAAAATAAAGAATAAGTGCCGATTGATGTTGAGACAAATTTTCTTTTTTTGAAGTTGGAGTTTATTTAATTGTTTTTAATTAAAGAGAGCTTCGTTCAGAGCAAAATGAAAACAAAACAAAAGACAATCGATATCACTTCCTTTTCATCACAGAAAAAAAAAATAGAAACGATCTAGTTTGAAACCATTTTTTGAAGTTGCAATTTATTCCTTATTTTATTTGTTTACAACAAACAATCAACGATCAAAACATCGATAACAACGCCATCTACATACCCGATTATTCCAGAAGTTTCGAATCAAACGCTGAATGGTACTGGATTATGCGAGAACCTTCTAGAGCCCTTTACATGTAGAGAGAGCATAAACATGAAGTGGCAGTCTGGAAAATGGCCAGCTGGCAAATCAAAGAAACTAAATCCATTTATAAATAAAGAGAGTAATTCGCTTTTGGTTGATCAGCTGTTCATTCCGCGATTAATCTCCCAAACTGCTGCTTCATGTCTAACTCTCTCTATAAAAAAACACTAGAATGTTCGAGAACGGAAGGATCTCTGTAGAAACAGAACCCGAGGGGCAATTTAAATCCGTTCTTATTTAGAATAAATAGCGATTAGTAGAACGATAAATAATAGAAGTGTTATTCAATAGAAAAGTGTTGCAGCTCATTATTTAATGTTTTTAATGTGTTAAGCGAACTATTAAAGAATTTTTAATTTAATAAACGATTATTGATTGATGATTGATGGTCTCAGAGAATAAGAAAATATGTGTGATAACTGTAATTCCACTGCCATTTCATTTACATATTTTTCATATAATTTAAAGTGGCGTCTATTAGTAAATAAACAGTTGTCAAGCTGCATTGTTGATGAAACGGAATTCCAAGTGATTGTTGCATTTTTAACCGGTACCTTAATCCTCGCGACCTTGACATATGTATAGAGACACAAAAAAACGAAATGGGATATCGAGAAAGGAAAACCACTTCGACTCTTCCTTTCCTTTTCGCAATCCACCAATATGGCAATAATTTTTCTAAAAACTAATCAACTTTTCCAATTCCATAATTCAAATACGTATCACAACATCCGCTTTTATTTCAAGACAATAAAATTTTTAATAATAATTTCATTTAATTGATAAGTGATTTAAATTTTTTGGTGTTGTTGAATTGCTTTTTTTTTAAATAGCAAATGTTGCATGCATTTTTTTTAAACAAAATTAAAACGTACCTGATTTCTCGTTAAAATAACAAGAAACGAGCACAACACCAACGAGAACAACATCGTGTCACCAACTACCGCGCGTTCCGTAAACAATTAAAAAACAATGAGGTTTCGAGACCACTCACGCCCGCGGTGATACCAACGTTTAGTTTACCATTAACAAGTCTACAAGAGGCACCTACCTGCCAAGGTGTGTGTCCACAGCCGTTCACAAAGTAAACACACTAAAACAAATCGAAACAAAAAAAAAACTCGACGGCCATGAATCCTTAAATACCTACCACCAATAACAGTTTTGAATCTACCCTGTGTAATTGATTTCTAAACACGCTGTATATAAAGTGACTTCGTAAAGATGATTCCAGTCTATTAACGCGGATTGATAAAACGACGAGGCGATGTCGTGTGAAGCCTTGAGGTGTTATTGAACTTTTTTCTTTTCGCGAAAGGACCGCGATTGTTTGTCGAGGTTTTTATGAGCGTGCTACGTATACTTCTTTCCCCCTTTGTAAAACAGGATCACTAATTTGGAACGCGATTCAAAAAAATTCGGATCGGCGTCACTGGAGACAACTCAATTTATAATATTAAGATTTACAGTATCAATTAAAACCAAATATGTACAAACCTAAGAATGACGTCAGTAGTCCACACTCGAAAAAAATTATTTATGATAGGAATATTTACAAAGAAAAGCTGTCTTTTTAATAAACACTAAACTTTAATTGGCAGAATCCAGCGTTTATTGTTTTATCGTCCCAATATCGGTACATGTTATACATTTAAAAAATCATAATTATACATAACATTCTTTCTGAGGACCTCAACTATTGTGGTAAGTTTTTTAAAAAAAGGTTCTTAATGATCCTTATAGTTTTATCACAAACTCTTTTAAACGGACACTAAATGGCGCACAAACACTTAACGTTTCGCAGTCGTTCGACAGCTTCGTTAAGTGTTTGTGCGCCATTTAGTGTCCGTTTAAAAGAGTTTGTGATACAATTTTCATCGGACAAGAACCAGCTTTACTTATAGTTTTAAGTCTCCCTCTAGAGAGTCACTATTTTGACTAGGAGCTTTCCGCTCGGGTCCGTTATCATATGAGAATGTTTACGTTATAACCAAAATTTCGTGGATACGTCTATAAAGGAGATTTTCACTTTAATTTATAAATAATTTACAGTTGAAATTTTAAAATTAAACAGGTCTATAGACGCACAGGGATAACCCCAAACAAAGGTTCCCATTGTACCTAATCGAAATAAATTATCCTCATTCGTTTCTACTTAAGGAAATTTTTGACGACGTTAAAGTTGAGTTTCTTTTTCTGCATCAAGAAATTTTCAATGCTCGTCCTTTTCAATCGTCGGGAAAGCTCCAACGGTGTTTCTTTGTCTACATTGTTCCTAATTGTCACATCAGCTCGGTTTTCCACGAGGTACTCCACGATATCCAGACGATCCTCTTCTACAGCACAGTGCAGAGTGCAGCGCAGTGTTTCCCTTCCAGTTTCTCCTCGTGTTGACATTCGCCCCGTTTTCAACAAGCAGTTTTATTGTCTCCCAACAGTACTTGAACGTAATGCTTTCAAGGGCCTTGTGGTCCAAGTTTGAGGCAAGCCACTTCGCAGTTAAGTATTCCGCATAGGTCTTATGAGAGAAAATGGGGACGTCGTCGATGAAGGTCGTGATCAAACCGACGTGGTTCTTGCATTCCACCACGTTTTGTATTAGTTCTTTGATTTCGTCTGAATTTACAATTTCATGCGCCAAAAGGAACTGTTTGCCATAAATCAAAAGGAGTGCCAAAATTTGGTGAACCCTAATTAGATTGTTTACTTCCGCTACCATGTCCTGGACGTAGTTCCTTTTCAGGTTGATGCCGAATTTTTCGAAGTAAATATTGAATTTGGTGGTAACAAAATGGTCATAAACGTCGGTCTCTTCTGGATCATCATCCCAGTCCAACTCGTCCTTCCATAATATGGTGGTTAACATGCTGAGATGAAGGGGTATTTTATAAAAATCTGAAAGTGGACGACCATCGCCGTTCAAAACTTCTTTTATATCATCTTGACTGAAGACTTCCATATCTGTAGTCAGAAGATGAAGGCGTTCTTGGAGGTACGTCTCTGCATTGGGGCGAGTCGTCACCCACGTGTATACTCCAAGTTGCTCTAACTTAGCGATCAATTCCAGCATGCCAGATGTATATCGAGGAGAAATCTCATCGAATGCATCAATCAAGACAGTAACCGCGTTTTTGCTTTTCATATAATCGAATAACTGTCTGCAAAGCAAATGATCGCCAACACCTCCTTCGATTTTGCGATAAAAATATTCCAAAGGGTCATGCAAGATTTCCTCAAGTCTATCGCACAGGTCTTCGTTGTATTCGTTTAAGTTGACCCTCAACACCCACCTGTCTGAAGAACACTTTTGAGCTAACATGTCCAAGACCGTTGTTTTTCCCATGCCGGGAACGGAGCTGATGACATTGATGGTCTTTCCAAAGTAGTCCAGTAGTTTATCCTCCTCAACCGTTTCGCCTTTAACCACGAAGTTATTTAGCGTAGTGGTGCTACCCCAAGATTCTTCCATTCCAAACATGATTCACTTATCTTAACCAGATAATGTACACGACACGGTTTGATCTGTAATAATTTCTTGGCCAATTCATCAATGTCTTCTGGTATTAGGTCGACACAATTTTCGCCCTCGGCCATCTCCTTTGGTAGGTCTTGCCCATTCGTTAAGTCTACGACCTTCAACTGGCTCATTAGGTCCTGTTCCAAACGAGAGTCTAATATGAAAATGCAGGTTTTCGTTTCCCATAGGACCTCTTGCCTCAAGAGTATCTTATAAAATTTTCTTTTAATGTAGTTCTTGCAATGGACCTCGAGTTTCCTGCCAACCTGGATGGTTTCGCCCATATTTCTGAGAAGGAATTCAGGCGTACAGAAACTCAGATCCATGACATCAATCAGCCTTACCGCTTTCCTGCCTTGCAGTGACACTTGTATGTGAGCAAGCACCTCAAGCTTTTGTTTGGGGTTAGATAAATCCGTCACGCTTTTAAAAATTTTGAATTTCTCTTGAAGGTTCTGTTCCTCAGGAGGAAGCATCAGCTCGAGCAGTTTAAACAGAATTTGCTGTTTCGTTAGCAAGCTGTCGCTTTGGGTGTACTCCTGGATGTAGTCGGCAAATTTCTTCGTGACGTCAGGAGGAACCACACCGAACAATCGCTCGATTCTGGAGGTGATGGCTTCGGAAATCTGCGTGTTATCCAATTTGTCGCTGTAAAATCGGAATTGACGGAAGAACTGGGCGTATTCTACACATTTCGAAGGCAAATCGCCATATACCATCACGGCAGAATCTAGTTGTTTCCGGAAATAATCAGATATACCAGCTAACGTGTTTTCAAGTAACTGAGGGTTGATTTCGACCGTTAATTTTCTAACAACGTCTGCAGCATCAGTTAATACGACCTCAAAATCCTCGAGTTTCGAGCTTTTCAGTTCCTTCTTGAAGGCATTGCAAATATTTTTTACGTTGCTTGGATTATCCCGTTCATCCTTCATCGTAATACTTCGGATAACATCCTCGTAACTTTTTTGCTTGCCCTTGAAGACATAAGAACGTAGGAACTGAAACGTATGGTACTCGCTTGAACTGGTGTTGATAAAATCCAAATCCGTGCATGGGTTATGAGGAGTTGCAGTGCAAGTTAAAGAAGTGTGGCCATCCAGAAGTATGTTTGTTTCTATTTTTGCACATGGCTGCGTTTGTAAACAGGCAAAGCACATCGTCTCTCAGTACAAACCCTCTCAATAAGTGGTCTTCATTTAGCGGAAATAATTTGGGGGCGATTTCCTTTAAGTAACTGTCTTTGTATTTCTCAAGGGAAAAGTCGCCGTTCTTCTTGTTGATGAAATCAACGCATCTCTGACTGTTCGCCTTGTATTTCAATTGAAGAGCGTGTAATGACTCGCTTCCGTTTTTGTAGCGAGTCCTCACGATGATGTCGTCGAAGGCACCGTAACCCTCCGCATTCGATGCTATGAGAACGTCATCAACGTTTTCATCTAAGGCTGATCTGATTGCATACAAAGCAATAACTTTCGTCTCGTAATCGCCCCCGAAATTTACAGTTCTTCCTCTTTTTCTATAACGCTACGAAAATACGTTATGTCAAATCACCTACCCTCTTTGGTTTTTACGTACATACCAAATTGTGGTTTAGTTCCGTGATTTCCGGTTGTTCTTCCTGAAAACAGATGACTTATTTTCGTGTAATTGAAATAGAAGATTACTTACTGGTTTTCCAACGGTATCAAAGCCGTTGGCATCCATTATTTGTTTTGTTTCGGATCAGCTTCATCCGAGGAAACCTGTATCACGCACGAAGTTAATGTTACTATCAAAACATGTCATTCAATTTGTTGAGACTGTAGTACACATCTCTTTTATTTTATTTCTTACAATAGTATTTGTTGAAATACCTCACAAAAATGTAATTTGCTGGAATACATTGGGGCAGGTTTTCTTTTACCTTCAAAATTTTAATTTTCTCGACCTTACCCTACATGGAGAGAATCTCTCGTTCTATTATTGTTTCCCGTCCAGACAAATCTTAATACAACTTCAAATCCAACTAACCACGAAATTAAAATAAAAGAATATCTAAATCAAAGCCAAACTTCAGAAACAGAAAACCCAGATTTTGTGTATATTTTAAGTCCTTTATTCTGCGTTGAGATACATTTGTACCCACCAAACAGGCAGTACTGGGGCCAGCCTTCATTAAGTTTGGAAACTCGTAACGGTCTTGGGTTTTAAAACATTTTAAATTCTAACGTCGTAGTTTAATTTCGCAAAAGGAAATTCTTATTAGATTGGCTGAGAAATTAAGATTCTTAAAGATTTCCTGAACATAATTTACACAAAGATTTTTATTATTTGGGGTAAGTTTGAAATTGATGCGGCATTTTATAATCTCAGTGTGTGCAAACTGA
The DNA here is from genome assembly GCA_033060865.1 of Dorcus hopei. Taxonomy (NCBI): domain Eukaryota; kingdom Metazoa; phylum Arthropoda; class Insecta; order Coleoptera; family Lucanidae; genus Dorcus; species Dorcus hopei. The sequence continues at coordinate 12,644,583 of CM065420.1, forward strand.
ATGAACTCATTACTTTGTTCACGTAGTTGTTATGTTTTGTATTTTTTATGTCAAAAACAGTTCGTCTTGAACTTATTCTGGGGCATTTAAAAAGAATATATCTGCAATCTATAACGTTCATTCTGTTAACGCATTTTCTTGCGGAAGAATTGTCAGTCACCCTGTATACCTTGTTCGGTGCGCCTTTAAAATACTTTATAATAAAATTTCTTTAAGGTCGCCTTATTTGGTAATGATTCATTGGCGTTACGGTTTACGAAGCGCAGGAGTTTACGATTTTAATGGCCATCACTGTATATTTTCGTGACGGTTTTCTCAAGACTTACCTTTCATGTCGAGCGTAGATTACGTTACCAATTCCTGGTAGTTAAAACGAGTAAAAGCGAACGTTTTACTTTCGTTATTCTTCTTCAATTTTTAACAAAATAATTAAATGCGTTTCACACGAGCGACGCGACGTGCGTCTGTTGTCTTACAAAAGTATTACGAAATCTGTAATTGTTACCATCTATAGTGTGAGTCATGGGTTTTATCATACATCCGTGTAGACATGGAGGCAAAAGTGCAGCTAAAGTTGCCATCACTCAACACTTTACGGATGACCCTTCGTATTTAAAAACTTAATTTTTTCTTTAAGTCGGTAGTCTGTAAATTCATGGTGGCTTTAATTTAAAAACGTTTCTCAAAATTTGGCGTTGAGTTTGGAAGTTCCTCCAATCAATATAATGTTAATTTCATTAGTTTCATGTTTGTGTTATTAAAGCTAAGGGAAAAAGAGAACTTGAAGCCTCAAAAACACTTACTTTCTCTGGCGTTGCGAAATTATGCAAATCTTGCTATCATTTCCAAATTATCTAGAGAGCACGTTAATTACGTTTCGTCTGTATAACATAAGGGCACCCCGTCGATATAAAAGCCATCACTAAATTTTCCGCTTAGTTATTTAAGTGCTTCCGCTGAAAAAATGAGGAATATTTTCACGTGCATTTTATTTTTTTTGTTTGCAGTAAGTCTTGTTTATTCAATATTTCGATTTTGAGCAGCAAATGCAGTCACCTTATAGTCATACACTCTTTCATCCTATCTTATGGGATTTTGAGTTAGAACATTCACTGATATTCCTCATATGCTCTTATTTTTTTCTCTCCAATTACGTGTGATGGAAAAAATGGATGAATTAAATTATATTGCAGGTTGCATATGGACTAGAAAACGAACGTCTTTACAACCTTACCATTGATGACACGGAACTGTTACGGAATACTGTACGCGTAATTAATTTTTTTCCTTCTTTTAACTCACCACGATTTTATCTTTTTTTTTTCTTCCAAGCAATGCAATTTTTTTCCTAGAATGTTTCAGAGGAAGATCCAACCACGCCAAACTCAAACCCAAGTCCAACCGAGCAAGACGAAACGGCCGAAAATAACAGCGATCCATTACTTGGGGTTTTCCCCGATGACGTCAAGGACCATCTCGCCATAGCCAAGAAAAAGTTACTGTTGGCGGCCCTGATCTTATTGAGACCACTCACTGTTAAAGTTGCAAACGTCTTCAACCACCTGAGCCATCCAAACTTTGCATGGACGCCCGCACATTTTTTTCAAAAATTGAGGGACAAGTTCGAAAATTTGGCGGCCCTCATTTCACAGAGCGCTTTTGGAAGTGGCCTTGATTATCCTTTTCCTTATAGAGACGTCCGAACAAAAAAGTAAACAAATCTAGTAATCAAATTTATTATACTTGAATAGAAATAAAAATTGAAAAATAAACTGAAGTGTGTTGCACTGGAAATGTTGATATTTTGAGACCCCTAAACTATTTTATACGGGAAACTGGGCCAGAAACAGGTAAATTACTGAAGCGGGGTGAAAGGCAAGACGCTTCCTCATTGTCATTCTCTAAAGTAAATGGGCTCACTAATGAACATAATAAAATAGATAAATTCTGATGTTCGTCGCTATCACCTCCGGAATTTTTAAAGCAGGAAAATTAATTCAATTCATTTAAAAACGCAGTAGCGTCACTATTAGCGTCAAAATTAGTTGCCCACCAAAGTAATGAAACCGCCATCAAATGCACAACTTTGAGGAATGCATGTTTTTGACTGTTCCGAACTCTTCAGAAGCTTCTAATGGAATAAACCTAAAGTTTCTGTTTGGTTGATAATGAAAGGAAAATTGTTTCAGTTGAAATAATTTTATACTTTTATTTTTGAGTTATCAAGTTTCACAAAGGAAACTGCTTTAACTATGTATTTCAGAGAACTTTGAATACTTATTTAAAATAACAACAATCACTAATTTAAGAAATGTAAAATTAATTTGATGCCAACTTTTTGGCAGTGACTGTATATTTTTCAAGTATTCAAGTCTCAGCACATCTCGGCTACAAAATAAAAATATACTGAATGTTTGCACACATAAAACAAATTGTCTTACAAATCCACTCTTTATTGACTCAACATGTACAACATAATCAATAAATCCGTGGTTAAATTTATACATAAGTTAGAATTTCATGCGATGGGGGAACTGAGATGACCTCAACCCGAACATAGTGGCCAAGTACGCGAACAGAATCTTGCGATCCGGATGCTTCTTGATTGCACCAATCACCTCCTTGTCCACAATCTTTTGATCGGCTTTCCTCTGGTCGCTTACTTTGTAAGACTGAAACCAAAGCACTCGGTCAAATTAAAAGAAAAAAAAAAAAGAAATGTGTACCTCTTTTTTCGCAGAAAAAATGTCGCCTTCTTCCTTCTTGGCGCGCTTTTTTCTTTCGCGCCGAAAGTAATCATCGTTGATGTTATCTGGTATTTTAACACCGCTGATGTCAACTTTGGTTTGCGTGCCTATGACATAGCGTTGACTAATGCGCCGAAGGGGGCATGCGTTTATCTTGAACGGTCCCGTTACCAAGAGCAGACCGGACCATAATTGTTTAAGGAAAATCACACGTTTTCCTTTATGTGGGCCAGCCAACAGAATCAAGATGGTTCCTGGGGTGATGGAAGAACGCAATCGTCGAGTGTGTTGTTTGAAGAGTTTCTTTGCAGGTCTCTTCTTTATTCTAAAAAATTCAACAGTACACGTTAGCATCTACCCAAAAAATTTTGACAATTATGAATAAGCACTTTATGAAATTCAGTTATTCAACGCTTTTTGTAACATGGATAATTCTATAGTGTCCTAAGTTAATTCATCATGTTGGAAGTAACTCGTATGCATTTTAGATAAATGAGATGTTACTTACTTGTCTTGTGTAGGGTAATAATTCCTGCGCTTGCGCAAAAGAACTATACGCGTTCCTCCGTTCTTTTCACCTCCGATGGGTTTCTCGATGGTGAGTGGCTTGACAGGTTTCTTTGTAGGGGCCACTTTTTTACCTACAAACTTGTACAGGGCTTTCTTATGGTAAACTCTACTCCTAGAAAACCTGTATATGCCATTGCCTAAGTCGTAGTTTCTAGGTTTTCCAATTTTCTTCTTTTCTTTTTCATCGGCTTTCTCTTTGCTTGCTGCGGGCTTATCCTTGCCAGGCGCAGGTTTCTCCTTTTCCTTGCCTGGCGCAGGCTTTTCTTCCGTCGGAGCCATCTGCAATTAAAAAGGAAAAGAAAATCTGTAGCACATTCCTAGATATTTGAGGTTAGATAATCATCAAGTTTCATTTACTTAATTAAACCGTACTTGTAATTTTCACGAGAGCACTATATTTGAATAATTTGTGAAACCAAATACTCAACAGCCACGTAAGTTGTCTTGAATGCTTGACAGAGCCGTATTTTGACTACATCAAAACACGCCGAGTTTGGCCACTGTTTTTTAAGTCATCTGTTGATATCTACGGCGATAAATACTTAGCAGGCCTTAATAATTGGTTCGTCAATTAATTTATTACGATTTGTTAATAAAATAAATCATTCAATAGTTTAGATGAACTAAGATTTAAGGAACGCACTGCAAAACACACTTACTTGCTTCTACCACAATGGCGAAAGAAGGAGGCGCATGCGCAGTAGATATTGAGCGCGTAGCTGACGCGATACAAATTTGAAATATGGTATTTTGGCACTTATAAAACGCATTTCAATAATAATCGAAATTATACTGCAATTTTATATTATATTAATACATATTTATTGTAACTTACATTTTATAATATCTATAAACGGAAGACACACTTCGCGTTGAATGTGATGGAATCTACGAGGAAAGAATTAATAGGAGGGAACCTTCGGCATTGATGGAAATTACCACTTTGCGGTAAGGTCAGTTTCTGCAATATGGCGGTTTGTTGACATCCGTTTTTGGAGAATAGTTAACGAATTTTGTGTTTGTATCTGAGTGTAGAACGAATTTATGTGTCAATTTAGCAACTGTGATTAGTAAGTAAGTATATACATATTTACATTCAATACATTGATAAATTTTATAGACTTCAGTTAAAAAGTGAATGACTTTTAGGTTACGTCACAGAATATTAATTTTGTAACAGAAGCGGCACTTGAAAAGGATATTAAAATTAGAAAGAGTAAGAAGTACACTACCAGTTTAAATGCCTTTCGTGTCCACTCGGCGACACTCGCAAGTTTCCTTTCATAGCGTTCAATGACGTTGCATGAAGGCGTAACGTGAGAGAGACAAAAAGGAATGCGTTATCCTTGAGTCAACATGAAGGCATCACAAACGACTTTTTTATTCAATAGAGGGCGCACATGTTTTTCTTTTTTGCTTTAAAAATTTTGTAAATGACAGTAGAGATGAGATGGGCATAAAGATATTGTTTATTTTTTATATTTTGATTAGAATCTCTTTGAAAACCAAAATGATAATGATATAATAGCTGCTTTCTTTCGTTTGATCCAAACGTAACATTACGCGTTTAGATTCAAAGATGGATATTCTCTTGCAAATGGATCAATCCCCACTCTTCTTGAAATTTTAATCCGGATCGGTAATCCACTTTCTCCTTTGAATCTTCCTAATTTTACGATTCGTTTGGATTCAAATGGATTCAGATCTGGTGTGTTCTTTTGCAATAATCCAGATCCTGAGCGGGCAATTAAAAAGCTATTTGAATTACGATTCAAACTTTTCAGCGAAAGAAAGTACAAAGTACAAAGTGGTCAAGAATAACTGTTTGAGTTGGCAATACAATTAAGAGCATTTTTTTATTCGGCTATTTGTAACACGGCCACCGGATATTATGTTTTCTTGGTTTATTTGACGTAACCTTGTACCATTTAAAAATAAAATTCAGCACTGCCAACTCAAACAGTGATTCCTGACCACTTTGTATAGTGTAGCTCACATATTACATAATTAAACCAAAAACCAAAGCCGACAGTGGATGAGTTCGCCAATGCGCTCGGCGATTCGAGCAGAGCTAGTGAGATTTTAATCAGCTGATTACAGAATGCTCCACATGAGCAAACTTAATGACGAACGATTTCCAGCAATTGGAGTGTAGATTCTGACAGTTGAATTTGTAAATAAACAGAATTTTATGAATTCTTCTCTTGACGACAGTCTTAATATTTGAAATACTCTATTTTCTTCCAACAGTCACTTTTATTATTCACTTTTAGAAATTGGTTGTATTCTTCATCATCAAACACTATTTCTTGAAATTAATTATGCTCATTATAATGTTGAAATTCATCTTAATTTCGTTATTTTACACAGTACAACACTAATGTCCGGTTGCACCAAGTTTTTAAGCAGAGCTTAAATTTAAGTGGTGTTTAGATTATGACATTATATTAGATTTAACATAATGTCAGTCACATTCTAATTGATACTTAAGTTGAAGTTTAAATGTCAATCAGAATGTATTTGACATTATACTGACCATACGTAAATGTCACATTCTAAACATAACTTAAATTTAAGTTCTGCTTAAAAAGTTGGTGCAATCGGGCATAAGGGTGGGTTTACAGAAAGGAAATCAAATATTTAATTACGATTAACTATTTGATTGAGCTTAAAATTCGTGTTGCCATAGAAATCAAATTGTCTAAATTGTTTAAATTAGACAAGGACTACTCTTAATTCATGAAAATATATAAACATAACCTACTTGACAAGTTCTAAATCTGAGAGTTCCTCCAAAATATTCCGAGCTGAGCGAGCGCGATCTTTTTCATCTGATCTGTATTTGTCGAACGCTCCAGATCTGTCAAAGTAAGCTCGACTTTTCATTATCAAACGATTCAGAGGTGATTGATGAAAAAGATCGCATTGCCGAACTCAGCCAGTGCCTCTTAAATTTGGCGCGCTCGAGACTTTCAAAGTTGGCATCTCTGGAAGACAACAACCTGGAAGTTGATAAATTTAAACATTTTCCTTGCATTTTCAAATGCGCCGAGCAAATTCTATTAATATTTATATTGGCAGATAACTAATTTAATAAAAGAAAGACAATGAATTAATTTTATTTTTGATAACTTCACATCGGTTGTATTGCTCTGAAGTTCGTGCCCATCCCATTTCAAAAGATTTTTGAAGTTTCGGTATGTTTGAAACATTTTGAAAATGTGCTCTTGTGAGGTGCACAGGCTAGTGTAATGTATTGTATTTGCTTTTCCAACGTTTTTCCTTTGCAGAAGTCATAAATAAACATAAGGATCGGAATCCGACATGGAAGACTTGGCCTCTGACATCAGACAGGAAAGAACGGTGAGTTTAAATATTTTCCTTTGAGTTTTTAAACTGTGCAATGCAAAAATCTGTAATTATAAAATAAAGGGAAGCCGCCGATGTTAAGTTAAATTAATTTTATTTTCAAGAACTTCACATCAATCATATTGTTTGAAAAAAAGTTGTGGTCCAACTCAAAAAATCTTTGATGTGATGTTTGTATGTATTCCAAACGTTTTGAAATTGTATATTACTTAGCTTAATACTTATATCGTATTTGCTTTTCCAACGTTTCTCCTCTGCGTTCGTCATGTGTACCATGTGCATAAAAGACTGGGCTTTTGATGGTAGGCTTAGATTCAGCGAGTTTAAAGTTTAAACATCTTTGATTATGAAATGAAGGAGAGCCATAAATGTTAGAATAAATTAGTTTTATTTACGTACAACGTTAAACTATAGTATAAAATTATTGTCTAAATGCTAATAATACTAGCGTTCTACTGGGACTAGGATACAAAAATAATCATAATAATATAAAAATTATCACATTCAGAATAACAGTGACTTCACTAAAACACCAGGACACGAACTGTCCTTAGTACGACAAAGACTTCGGTGGTCCAATTACATATCACTTCATTAATATAAAGTAATATCATAACATAACATGTACGTGCTGACAATATCAATAAATTACAAGCAATACGGGTGATAAGTGATATGCAAAAGGATCTGGCTACGGAGGTTTCTAGATCTCAAATTTTTTTTATTAACCATTCAAAATATGTCTTCGTAAAATAAGGAGAAAATTCTACATACAGCTGCATCACTTGGTTTTATATTCTATAAGACACTGATATCTAAAATCAATTCAATTTACAGGTAAACAAAATTACAAAAGGGTTGTGTCACAATACAACTTCAGTTAAGTCTATGTAACTGTATTGTTTAAATAATGTAAGCGTTACTCTATTCTACTTTTACAATAAATAGAAAGGCCGAAGTTGCATACTGAAACTTTTTGAAACAATTTATTGCAATTTAAAATAATGGTATTGCACTAAAATCGTTGAAAAATTATAAATCATTTAATGAAAAAAAAATCAAGAACACAAACGTATTTAACATTGCTTATAGGTAATCAACAGTTATTTCCAAAAGACTTTAAACAAGCCCAATGATTTTTTTGCAATAGATCTCGGTATAAGTTTGTATCATTAGATTAGGTGCATCTAATGTGCTGTTGTATCTCAGTGTACATGGTTTTAATTTAATTTTGCTAGATTTTCATTAATTTACAAGTATTTGGCAAGAATTGTGATTATTATTATGTATTGGTAATAATACAGTATAGAGGGTGTTCGTTCTTTGAGCCTAAACATGGAGATGTCGCTCATTTTAAGATTAAGAGATACGAGAGGTAAATACACAAAAAAATTATCTACCTAGCCGTGAAGAAGAAGAAGAAGAAGAAGAAGAGAGGGGGTAATTTTTAAACATTTTTATTTTTAAATAAATTCTCCGCTCAAGTCCACACACTTGTGCCACTTTTTTCCAGTTGTTGTAACCCCTTTTGGAAGTTCTGCAAAGAATTGGCCGCCTTTTAAATCCTCACCTAAAGAAAATCGCCTTCTTTTTAAGTTGTCGAAATTGGTAGTAATGTCAGATCTAGATTATGTGGATGATAAATAGTGAACATGTAATGACAGATTAAAAAGTGCCTTAACAATGTGTAGGTTGCAAATGTTATCGATTTAAAAAAATCAAATATTTTCGTTTCTCCTCAGTATCTTCAAAATGAAAAGAAATAACTCAAGCTTCTCTTGATATTATTAGGCAGTTTGAAACTACGCAGCTTTTTTCTATTTTTAACCGACCCCCGAATCTCTTAAAAGGACCGAGATCCTCAAACTTAGGCTTGAAAGTCGGACACCCTGTATTTAAGTTAATTAAAATCGACATGTTTACTTCAATTAAATAGGTATCTATCTGACTTTCAATTTCTTTTGGCTCATTTTTTTTTGGACACATTGATAAGAAAAATGAAGTGATCGGATCACTACTTTAAATTAAATAAATATGTAAACTGGTTATTGTGAGTAATATATGTATGTACCCTGGTGGCCAAGTAAATCATTACGACACGAAGGACACGTAATCCTTATCGGCAATATGAATGGGGAGATGATAGCCGTTGTTTCCTTTACAGGACAATAAGGGCGAGGTTAGCTTGCAGGAGTAACGACTTTAATGGCCACCACTGTACATATATTGAAGCAGATCTATGTTCTCAGCCTATTAAATTTAGTTGGCATTAAATGAATGAAATTTAATAAATTAATTGGCTAAGCATTTTTCTGTTACATTCAGTTTAAATTTAATTCATGTTGTACTGCATCCTGAAGATCTACACCCTTGTTTTATGTTCAATAAATATATGGAATGTGTGAAAGGTGTCAAGTCATAGAAATAAAATAATAGTTTACATCAGAATGCAGTCCAAAATTAGTAACACTTAGGCCCGGTTTCATAAACGTAAGATAAATTAATCGTACAATCAGAATTAAAAATAATGTCTCCCCAGTAAAAAGTTAAACTTCTGTTCGCTATAACGAGTAGGTGAATATCGAATTCCTATCGATGTTTGCTTGGCAGCCTGCTTGTCATGGGGATCAGAGTGGATGAGACGTTTATATGAAATCGGGCCCTCGTTATTTAAACAAACAGGTGAGGTTTTACAGTTCACTGAGATTTTTCCTCACAAACGTAAATGATTTATAAAAATAATCATCTGTCATCTGGGGGGGGCGGGGGGGTTATTCTCTTTCTCGTATTTAAAGCCGAAACATTATGATGCAATCAGGCGAGCTTCCGTGGTCTCATCTAATCCGTTAAAATTCAAGCATCGTTCTAACTCATCTGCCTCCTCCAACCACTTTTGGATCTCAACACTGTACATGTGGCGTTGTAGGACTTCTCTGGTCCGCCTTCGCCTTCCTATGTAACACATGGTCCCTGCGATTCGAAAGTCATTTTGCAGTTCATCTACTAGTTTGGTTTCCTGCACCAGAGCAGCTAGTGATGCCCCGTCGACAATGATTTCTTCATGCAACATCTGCTCCTCATCTCTCTTTGACGTTTGCTTCTTGTATTGAATTCGGAAGCGGAAGGCTTCGAGCACCGAAGCAACCACGATTGTCAGTACAACCATGGTGAAGAGGTAAAATGACATGAAGAAAATACGAGACCAGGGACTCGCCACCGAAGCAAACGCATCCATAATAATGAACCAGTTGTTGACGACTGTCAATTCGAAGAGAGTCACGCCGGATGTTAAAAGATCAGAGAAACTGTTCAGGTAGTAATAGCCGATTGCACTCGTGCTATTCGCGCTGTACCTGTAGAAGTCTTCTACGGTTGTGTTCACGCAGCAGTTGCGCAAGTCGTACTGAGAAAACAATTCCATTCCGATGATCGCAAAGAAGTAATAGACGACCATCATCACTACGGCTGTTGACCACATTAACGGAGAAAGCAAAACTAGGGTTCCAAATATATCACGGTAGCGTTTCTTGAGTTTGAAAAGGCGAAGCAATCTGCAATGAAAGGTGTCCTGTTTAAGTGACATTAAATTTCAAGAAAATAAGAGCGTACCGTAAAGGCCTTAAAATAACGACCGCTGTAAACGTTGGTATTGCCATCAGCAAGAGGGAACCACATATTGCGATCAGTGTCACGGTCAGATCGAACACGTTCCATCCAGATGCAATGTACTCGTTCCAACCCAGGGCGATGATTTTAAGCAAAGCCTCAGTAAGGAACACTGAAAAAAAAATATCTTGAAAAGATTCTAACAGGGAGAGCGTATAGTTTTGGGACAAAGAAAGTTGCTGATGAAATTGTATTGATCATACCTAATGAAGCAACAAGATGAAATGATAATTGGAAGAAACATGTAATCGTTATCAAAGAAAATAAGAAATATTTTCCTCAAAAGCAATTGCAAATAGAATAAGTCAATACGTACATGACATAAAAAGATAAGTGTCCCAAGAGGCACTGAAATTCTTCGCTCTGTCCTCCAAAGAACCAGCATACTGTATGACCCTGATGAGCATAGCCAACCCATTCCCGATTATCAAAATATCTGGAAAACAAAAATGATTAACACGTTTACATTTAATCAAGAGGTGCATTGCTACTGACTACACCATTTCCAAGTGTAATTCAGAAAAGATCAAATTTATTTCAGAAATTGTCAAAAGTAATTCAGAATTGTTAATTTAATTTCAGAATGTATCATTTGTAATTCAGATTTGTTAATTCAATTTCAGATTGCATCAATTGTAATTCAGATAAATCAATATAATTTCAGAATTCGTTATTTGTAATTCAGATTAGTCAGTTTAATTTCAGAAAATATCAATTGTAATTCAGAAAGCATTCTCTCTATTAAAAGTGACGATTTCTGAATTACAATTGATATAATATGAAATTCATTTAACACTTTCTGAAATTAAACTGATTAATCTGAATTACATTTGACGAATTCTGAAATTAAACTGATTAATCTGAATTACATTTGACGAATTCTGAAATTAAATTGATAAATCTGAATTACAATTGATGCAATCTGAAACTAAATTGACAAATCTGAATTACAACTGACGAATTCTGAATTACAATTGGAAATGGTGTAGTTCGAAACCGTCAAAGTTGTTAAAACCGATCATTATTTCGAAGGGTAACTGATTTTGACAGTTCCGAACTAGTTGGGTCAAATCTAAGAGCAACTTACAAACGATATGTTCGAAATAACTCCACGTCACTAATCGTCTCGAAGCTCTGCAAAAACAGCGTAACGGAGGCCAAGCTGCGGAAAACCATGGATCAGGCGGATCTTTGAGGTGCCATCGTAGGCTCATCGCGTCATAAATCCCCATGAACTCATCGGGTGTTAAAGCTCCAGTTCCAGAGGCGTTCAGTTTACGAAACACAAGAACCGCGTCTCTCAAATTAGTGCGCGGCGAGTAGTGGCACATGAGGCCCAGAAATTGCTTGAAACGAACCGTGGTGGGGCTTTGCTTGCTGACCAGCAGCCTGAAAGCCAACTTGCAAGCCCTCCTTTTGTGCAGGAGTAGCTTGCGGAACTTGTCGCGTTCGATGCCTGTGAACGTCTCGTAAACGACGGCCAGCATCAGGTTCATCAAGACGTACAGGCAAATGGAAATGAACGAAATGTAAAAGATTGCGTTCCATTTTGATTGGGCGTACGAGGGCATCATGACATCGGGGAAGTTCGCAGTCGTCAACAACACGAACATACTAACTAGGCTGTCTGGAAGTGATTTAAAATACAAGTTGGTGTGATTCTGGCTGAATAAGAAGTAGCCAAGTAGTGCGTAGCTGCAAACGAAGAACATTAAAAGTCCTAGCATGTCTACTATTGGTGGTAGTGACTGCAAGATTTGCCTTATGAAGCGCCTGACGTTACCACAGGCTCTTGTATCTACTAAAAATATCGGGCGGAGCGCCCTCGTCACTCTAAAATGAGATTCATGTCTGATGATCACAACTAAAGCCTCCAAGCCCATTATTAAGAGCGCGATGCCTTTCAAAGTGGTACGTTTATGCCTTATCACAGTGCCCCAACCAGTCCATCTCAGCTTTAACGCAAGCTCCACAGCTATTATTCCTAGCGCAACTAATTCGAGGGTGGCGTGGATTCCGATGGGAAGACGAAATTTGGATACCGATGGGGCTTCAGCCAGGGCAAGCGCAAGAAGCGTCAGTGATGCGGCTAGGTCCAGGCCATAGTACCATTTGTTATGGACGAGGAGGTATGCCGGTAACGCTGATGGATGGCGCGGGTGCGAATCGAATTTTTCATTGTTTTCACCTTCCTGTAAGATCGCAATGGTTTCCAAATATTGGAAATAGGGAAATTTGTACCATATGGGTATACCTCTAGAAAGATGGCTGCTTCGTGGTAGTTCATGTCCCAGTGGTCGGTGCCCTCTGTGTCTCGGCTGAGGCTGGACCTGCTACCCATTTCTTCTGTGCGATCTAAATATAGAAAACGGTTAAAATTAAATTCCAATAAGTTTTTTCTAGACGGAGCAATCATTTTAAGAACGCTTATCAAATAAGTCAATCAATCGATTAATGCATTGGATTAATTAAATTTGCTTCCATCAAATTAATAACGTTGATTTTAATCATAAACGAATTAGGAGAAGAATAATTGAAGGCACTTACAATTTTGAAGCTCTTGTAAATGAATGACTTTCTCAGGTTTTAGACAAAACATTTTCCTCAACTTGGATTCACCAACTTTTGAAAACTAAGACTCATTCAATCAAGAACTTCAGAAGCCCGAGGGTTAACAAAACTTATAAACAAATAAGAACAGCTCAGACGTAGAAATGACAGATAGTAAAAAAACGTCCTCGACTAATTTCTGTTATCAGAATAAGTTGTGATAAACGTAATATCTCGGACCATTAAATAAATAAATTTTGGCAGTCAAAAGGAGATATGAAGACACTGATGAGTAATAAATGGATTTGCAATTCTACTGATGGCTTAAGAATTTAATAGAATTTCGTCTTATTTGAAGCTATTTTATATAAAAAAAATTGACTAAAGTTATTCATTTTCGATTCTAAATTAAGTGGGCCTGTATGTACCCATAAACACCTGCACCTGTTTTCGAAATCTAGAGATAATTTCGGAGCTAAAGGGAATTAATCGCAGAACTATTAATATACAGGGCGATTCTTGATTAGACAGACAAAGAAAATATGTTTTAATTTTCTAAAAAAATCATCCCCAAACTGACGATACGTCCTTGGTTAAGAAGGAGCAGCAGATCAACGAAATAAATACGGTCATAAAAGTGTTTTATAGTTTTATGATTGTTTCGGCGCGGCGTCGGGCGTGAACTTGACCTTTAAACGAAATTTACGTGAAATACGAACTCCAAAATATTTACTTGACAAATCACCTGATGTAAATTATTCCGTACAAATTGTATAAAATAAGGATAACACTTTGAACACCTGCTTTAAACAAATAAATCACAACAACACGATTTCAACAATTCATTTCAAACCCCATTTGTCATGGGGCAATCCGTCACTGCGTAATAGAAAATGATGTTTAAAGTGATGTTTCAATTTGAATTTTACTTTATTAAAAAAATCGATACACGCAGGTGTATTTCATTTCATGTATCCAAACGTACAGGATGTTCCAAAAATAAATATTCTTAATATATTTTTAATTAGGGCCAATTTCATAATGGAATTTAAAGGAGACTTTAAGTTTAAAGTCACATTCAGACGTCAAAACAAATATGAAAACACATTTGTTTACACATCTGAATGTGGCTTTAATTTTGAAGCCTCTTTTAAATTCCATTATGAAACTGGCCCTTAGAATATTATAATATTGTTAATTATTCAAAATTATTGAAATAATTGCATGGCGACATAATTTTAGTTCATAAAATGGAATCCTAAATCGAAAATTTTTACGACAACCAAATTCCATTGGGAAGTTAAAAATAATAATTGATAGGTAATTGATTATTTCAATAATTTTTCTTTCTGTTAATTCCAGTAATGAATAAAACTTATTTAGAAACGAAATTAGGAGCTAGCTCATCGTTCTATTTATGGATCAGAGGAAAACACCGAAAACGGTAATGTTTGAAGAAGATAATCCTTTCCTTCACAGATGATGAAGTACTCTCTGACATTTATTGCTCTAATTAGTCAGCGTGATCCTGAAATTTAATTTAATTTTTGTATTTACTAATACAGGTATGACTAAGGGCCAGTTCCATAATCGAATTTAAAGGAGACTTTAAATTAAAGTTACTTTCAAATGTCTAAACAAATATGAAAACACATTTGTTTACACATCTGAATGTGACTTTTCACTTCTGACAAAGCTGTCGAACGACTGCGAAACGTTAAGTGTTTGTGCGCCATTTAGTGTCCATTTAAAAGAGTTTGTGATACAATTTTCATCGGACAAGAACCAGCTTTAATTTTAATTTTAAAGTCTCCTTTAAATTCGATTATGAAACTGGCCCTTAATGTTGTGTTTACCGATTAAAATGTTTTATAGACCTCATATGAGGAAAAATACTTAACTCGGAGGTTTGAACTGTTTTCGTGTTGTAGTGATTTATTTGTTTGCGATTATTCTTTTATTGACTACCCACAATTGATGAAAATGTCATTTCCTCCATCAAAAGTAGAGAGCGGTTCAGTTGGTTTATTGGTATTTTTACAGAAAGGTACAATTTCAAGTTTACAGTTGATTCGGAAGAATAAAATCGATATTTTTTTACGCAAATGGTAATATCAAAATTTACATCCGACATACAGTGTGTCCCCAGATGAACTGAAAAAGAGGAAAAACTTTTTTATTTTCAACTTTAGAGAAAGTTATTATTCTTTATAAAAGTTTTTGCTTGTTTTGTTTTAGAAAATTAATGGTTTTAAAACAAGCAAAAACTTGTATAAAGAATAACATTTTTCTCTAAAGTTGAAAATAAAAATGTTTCTCCTCTTTTTCAGTCCATCTGGGGACACAACTGTATGTGTGTCAGGATCGTTTTAAGTGTGATTAATTATTTTGTGTTTGATATGTTATTAGTGAACCTAAATTTTTATGATTGATCCGCAGTAAGAAATTAAACAATTTTTTAAACCTACTAATTGAATTATTTGGAAACTGGAATTAAGAATTAAGATAAACTATTAATTATACTAGAGACGATGGTGCTTAAATTGCTGGAAATATTCGGAAATCGTCAAAGGATGCGTCGATCACATTTACAAGGAATCGCTTAAGCACACCGGTTTCTTCCAAAAAAGTAAAACGCTTCATTTTACCTGCAATTTTTTACTTTAATTAACGGGCAAGACGATCGGTCATATGATGTAAAGGAGGTCGCATTCTGAATCATTAAACAATAAATCTTTATTAGACCAAATGTAAAGTGTATAAATGAATTTTCATTCAACATTCACCAGTTTTGTCCGTGTTTTGGATACGGATTTTTGGTAAATTATACGGGGTGTTTGTTCAACATACGGCAAAAATTCAAGGAGTGATTCTTTGGTTTATTTTATGAATAATTATGTAAATCAAAAATCGCTTCGTTTCGAAGATACAGGGTTATAAAGATTTTCAAGAAACAGAATATTTGTTACATATCAAGATGGGCTGGACCAATCGAGGAGGACGTCATCCATGGCCTTCTCGATCTTCGAATTTAAATGAGTGAAGGAATCGGATAGTCGATGGATGTAATGCAATAAGGAACACTCCTGGTGTTCCCGAAATAGTTCGTCATTCAATGAGGAAGATTGGATTCAAGCATACTAGCCAGTAATAGACATTTTCAGCAGTTCTTGTTTCTTAAAAATCTTTGTAACTCTGTAGCAATTTTTGAAAATTCATAAAATAACTCATAGAATCACTCCTTGAATTTTTACCAAATGTTTAACAAACACCCTATATATAAACGAATAGCGTTTTCAATTGACTGCACTAAAGCACTCTAAAATATATTCATCCCTTATTATGACGTCAGGTTAAAATAAGATAAAAATACTCCGAGAGTGCTCTGGCTCTAGAGCAGTCAATCGAATACGCTTATAAGAGACTTTGAGTTGTTTTTGCATTTTTTCTGTTGTCTATGTTACTGCAGTCACCCTGTATAATATATCACTTATTTCGGTCGTTGGGGGGGGAAGGTTGGAGAATACTGATGGATTTCGAGTTCTTAGTCAACAGTGTTGCCAGATCCGAGAATTTTTTCTCTAATTTCATGCGGTTGGGGAAAATTTCTTTTTCTAGTTTTGGGGAAAAGGTAAACTGAGCAATTGTTTTGATTGTAGATTCAGTATTGTCAAAAAATTTCTAGTTCTCGTGCATCGACCTCCATTGTGTTATAATTAATATAAATATTTAGTTATTTATACAAATTCTTTATTAGATACTTACGCTTAAATACTAATGGCAGATATTTTTTGTACTTGTGACAATATTTATTGCATTTTTTTAACAATAAGCATTGTTAAAGTAAAGCGAGCCGAAATACGTCAAAGCTTCATTGTTTATTATCATAAATTTCACTTTGTTTAAATGTGTTCTATCCGGACAGGACGTATCAATACTACCAAGCAATGTAAATTAGAATCAAATAGAATTAAAGTACGTACATATTAGGATTGGGGAAATTGTAAAATAATTTGCTGATCTTGGGGAAATTTGTACGGTAGTATGGGTGACCAAGAGCGTCTGACAACATTGTTGATTAAGTCCTTTTAAGATCATTCAAAAGTATTTTCATTTTTTTTTTTAATAAAAAAGCATCTCACAGCACAACTATCTGCTGGGTCGCTTGCAAAAGTGGCATGAGGATCATTTTTCCAAGTTTTGGAATACTTAAAACCACCTCGTCATTTAGTGCGTTAATACTTTTGGACATCATTGTACATCCTAAGCTATTCAAATTTTCGAACGAAATACTAATCTACAAGAAGACGCATCCACGGAAGGTAAACATGGAAAGAATTATATACCGGTTCGGCCCGGTAAACAGATCGATTCCGTTCAACGTATTATGTACAGTCGCAATCAAAATTCATGACGCTTACAGAACATCGGACACATCCCCTTCAAAATTATGAACGTCGAATGCATCCAAATCTTACTACTTAATAGAAATCCGGGATGATGTAAATAATTTTTTGCTTGGAAACCACAAATAAAACGTCCAGGATGAGTTTTTTTCTGTAAAGGTTATGTCATGAATTACGATTGCGACTGTACATACCACCTAGTTTGATGTAACTGTATAATTATCTATTTCGATTCGAGTTCACGGTTCAAGGAAACAAACCGGATCGTTTCAGTCTCATTTCAAGTTCACGTTCAGCCAGTAACCTTCTCAATTTTTTTTTGATTCTTTAATTTTTACTGAAAGAAAAATAAATCGCAAATTAAAATTCTTAACTATAAAAAAAATTCCTGTTTAGTTAAGCAACAAAAAGAGAAAGTTAACAGACAAAGCGTGCAATTTGTTAATAACGATTAGTGAGGTCATAGACTGATGCACGTTATCGACTCGTACGTTGTACAATAATTATAACTTATCGAGGCAGATGCAATTTGCACTTGTTGAAAATGACGTTAATGATATTTTTTTCTTATGGAAAGCGCAAATTATAAATTGGTGGTACCAATCACCCACTCACTAATTAAAACAAAAGTAAGAACGTACTCATCGTGTTCGCGAAATTACACCGACTGACCTCAACAGCGAAAATTATTAATTAATTAGAGCAACGTGCGTAATATTCCGGCAAACATAATAAATAATTTCTTTCAACGTTTTCTGATGTTTTTCGCCCGTTTCGACGTGGGTGTACCTTTCCACCTGGTGCATAGAGCCTAAATTCCGCTCAAATTAACGAAGTTTGTTCTGATAAGATTAGTACTATACTAGTACATATGTATTTACAAGCAGTGCACTACTCACTTGTATCGTTCGATCCGTAGGAGACATTATTGGTCACCTCGGTGAACCTCTTGTAACCATCGTCATCAGGAGAAGAGCACCTGCTCGACGCCATCTTGGTGGCGTTCTGCGCCGATTCTATGTGCAACTTCTCCACTGGCTGCTTCTGATGCACGCGCCGCTATTTATTTTTTCATTATTTAAAACTCGCTGAGAATGCAACGACTGATAACGACAATGTAAAAAGAGAACAGGCGATAATAATACTGCGAATGATTATTTTTTTTACTAAACGGAAGCCCCCCGGCCGGTTTGGCCTACGTATACGTGCGCTGGTATTTTTCTTTTGCCATCTAAACCGCTACTTGTTCGCGCTTGAGAGGATTTTGAGTTCTATTCTAAAGCATCGATTAAGGGACAGGACGTTGCAACCGGTGTGCACCAGGTTGAACCAGATTTATTTTTGTTGCTACTGCGTTTCTTATCTTCTATTTATTTATATACTTTTTTTTATTTAGAATTATTTTTGTTGCATTTCTCTACTAAAAATAATTCACGTGGTGATGAAACGGAAATTTTGATACGCCTTGCCCTTGATAGATACAGAGTGATGCAAACATAATTGCTTATTGTTATCAAGTTACGACAAAATTGCGCGTGCAAAAAATAAGTTTTTTTTGTTAATTTACAGTTATCTTGACGCTTTCATCTGCTAAAAATAGTTCACGTGTTGATGAAACGGACATTTTAATATTATTGCGTCTGGCGTTGCATCGCAGATATAAAAAGCATAACTCCATCCTTTTTTCTTATTCACCGTTGACAAAGAAATAATAGAAAAGGAATCTGTCGGTTGTAACTTCGGTGATTGATCTCGCAGAGCTCAAGTTCCGTGAATTTGATAATACGTCTTAGGCTTTGCCTTTGCAACAAAGTTACAAGTATGGAAACAAGTCAAACATAAGGGCCCAATTCAGAAACATCACTCATACTCAACCACACTCAAACTTGACCCTTGATGTTATTTGAAATTGAGAAATGCTTTTTTATTTACTCGTACAATCATGGTCAATATAGGTACTTTGAACTTCGATGATTTACGATAGAAAGTTAAAAAATCATTAAAATGAAAATTAAAACTTTTGTGTATTTTGTGTAATTGTACATCAAACTGTCAATTTGAGTGTGAGTTGAGTATGAGTGATGTTTCTGAATTTGGCCCTAAGTCTCGTATTTCTTATTTAAATAAAGGGGAATTGATTTAAAGGCCGCAATAGACGGTCACAAATTTTATGAAATTTACATGTACACTTATGTGCAAAGAAATTGACCCACCTGACACGGTTAACTTGATTGTTTTCTTTTCTAACCTCTTCAGAAGACGAAAGAAATTTTAACAAATTTGGTTTCATGTTAAAGGTTATTAAAGGGTCTTTCAAACAACACGGACTTTTTTAAATCTGATATCTTGTTTTAATAAAAAATAACAATCACAGTCAAAAGTGTGAAGTGGTCGATTTCTTTGCACGTAAGTGTATTTGTTTGACAAAACGTACATTTAAACGTGTTTTACAACAAAAGAATTTTATGAATTTTTGCATGTAAAACTTAAATTTAAACTTAATTTGAATTTAAACTTAATTAAAAAAATTTTGGCCGAAAATTTCAAAGATTTGGAAAATGTAATAGGAGAGATTAATAGCTGCCTTAGAGATATCTTATTATGTATTTATAGAAAAGTAATATTTTTGGTGTAAGGTGCTTTTTAGGAGAAATATTTTCCAGTGGTATTTAAATGGCTTCTAAAAACTGTAATTTATTCCTGATAATGAATTACGTTTACAAAAACCGTACATGTTCTTTTACAGTTGCCTAAAGGCGAGGGGCCACTGCATGCGAAGCGAAGCTAAGCTGAGCGTAACTAAGTTTTTTGAAAATTAGCTCCAACGTCATCTTACGCGGACGAGGCAATCGGGCGAAGATAAACATATTTTTGCTATCCTAACTTCGCTTCGCTTAGCTTTAGTTGCCACGTCCGCGTAAGATTACGTTGGAGCTAATTTTCAAAAAACTTAGTTTCGCTCAGCTTAACTTCGCTTCGCGCGTAGTGGCCCATCGCCTTAAAAGAGGAGATTTTTCTTTAATTTAGTTTATTTTATTTTGGAACCATAATCTTGTTTATTGGCACCCTATGATTAGGCCGCAATTTAACTTTTTATTGGGCAGTCAATACTTTTAGTTCTAACTGTACATACATTATATCAAAGTGAAAGGTGAGGGAGAGAACAAAAAATCATAGAATTCTTAAAATACTACTCCTATATTATAAAATTAATTCAGATATTATTTTACTGTAACTGATATTATTCTGATGTCATCGTACGGTTTATCGGTCTTTGCATTTGTCTTGACATTACTGATGTTCTGCACTACTTCCATCCCTCTTGTAACCCTCCCAAAGACCGTGTGCTTATTATCAAGCCAAGGTGTAGGCGTTAGCGTTATAAAAAATTGACTACCATTAGTATTAGGGCCGGCATTAGCCATCGATAAAGTGTACGGCCTGTCGTGCCTTAAATGTGGCCGAATCTCATCTTCAAACTCTCCACCCCAGATACTCTCCCCACCAGTTCCATTACCAGATGGATCACCGGTCTGAATCATGAAACCTTTAATGACACGGTGGAAGATGTGACCGTTGTAATAACCGTTTTTACTGTGCACGCAGAAATTCTCTACAGTTTTCGGAGTGTCTTTCATGAAGAGTTTACAATGAACATCGCCAAAGACCGTATGGATGATGGCATTCTCGTACAGTCGCTGCGTCACGGGGCTATCAGTTGCAGCAAATGTGTCTTCCTTCGACGGCTTCTCGTTGAAAATATCTCGATCTTGCCCGTTGCTTTGTGGATCATCCGGTTCTCTCCGAGTAAATAAATAAAATCGCGATTTTTTATAGGCCGTGCAGACTAGGGTTGGGTCGGGTCGTATTGCTTCGAGCGTCGGATTATTCGATGCTTCAATCTCGAGGGTGACCGCCGCTTTATTTTTTTTGGCGGAGCCCTGATACAAAGCTATATGTAGGAGTCTCAAGTTCTCGTTCTTTCCGATGATCTTCACGCATCTGTTTGTGTGTATGTTAACGAGTTTGACCCCCAGAAGTGTAGCGTACATTATGAAGTGGCCGCTTTCGTCGAACTCGATGTTTGCCAAGTTGTAAACCTCGGATTTTTCCAAGTCCCTTTCGACGGCCATACGCCGACCGAACTCCATGTTTGGTAGTTGCTGCGTCGCCTGCTGTAACTCGGTGAAACGTGGAAGTGTTTCATCCAAAACTCGCAGTAATTTTCCGGTGAGGAAGTTAAAAACGCGCACTCGCCTATCGGTTGAGATTGTGGCGAATTTCTGTCCGTCCTTTGTGTAGGATAAACCAGTCGGTAAAGTCTTGTGCTTGGCAAACTCGAACAAGTCCGTATCTAATTTCGAATCAAAGTGGACGATCTTCGGAAATTGAAAATCCGACTTCAACCCACACCAGTATTCTGTAATAATTAAATATATAAAAGTCTGGTTAAAAATTATAAATAATAATTACCTAATATCCCATTTTTATCAACTGAAATGCACGTGTCATACTTCGAGTTGTATTTGATAAGTGTGACCGGCTTCATGTGCAATTTCTCAATTTCTTTTAAAGGCACATTCGAGCCTCGACTGTCGTAAACGTATATTGTGGGGCTTTCCGAATTTGTTACAGCCAAGCTGTGTATTGCATCGCCAGGTGTATGTATAAACTCGACATGCCCAGGGGTATAATCCAACCGCATCATGTTGATCATATCGAAATTAATAACATCGAATATCTTTAACGTTTTATCAGAGGAAGCCGAGCATAACAAGGAGCCTTCTGCGTTGCTCGCAATGGAAACCACCGTGCCTAAGTGGCTGCGAAAGTGCTTGACGAATTCTATCCCCGTTTCCACTTTCTTCCAGAATTTTATATGTCCGTCGTAACTTGCTGTCACTATAAAATCGGTGCTGGTCACAACGCAGTGAGTGATTACATCTCGATGCATGTAACTGCGTTCGTATGAGTCTATGCACGGTAAATTGTCCAAGTAGAGCTTTTCGTGTGCCAGAACTTTGCGTTTCTTGGGCTGTAAGGCTTCGGCCGGGGATGGGCCCACGAAACCCTCAGAGTCGGAACTATCGTCGTCTTCGTCGTGACTACGTTTTTGGTTGTTATTTTCATTCATATTTGTAAATAGAGCATTAATAAATTAACGATTTCAAGATGATATAACCTCAAATATTGATGTGATTGAAAATATTGAACGTGGAAGTAAATACCTATATTTCGTCAATGCAAATAGATCGTTGTGGCCAATTTGTTTCTAATTTTCAGTTTTCAGTAATCATCATAAATGTCATTTCAAACATTCTGAGGTTAAGTCAGTGTTGCCAACCGACATTTCGGAAGATAGTTGTAACTAGTGATGTCAATATTGTAACTACCGGGTAAAAAGTACCCGTTACTTGGCGAGATCCGAAGTAACGGGTAGTCGATACAAAATGTACCTGGTACTGAGATGGCGCGGTGGTTCTGCGATGAGATTTGGTATCGCGTTACAGCCGTTACAGGTATTTGGTAGCTACTGCCGTGTCTAGGACGCCTCGGTACTCGGTATATGAATATCGGGTGTAAATTCAGCCCCGCGCATACCTAGCACAGAAAATGTGTGTTGTAGAATGTAGATCAGTCGAACAGTCCTTAAAGGCCAGAAGGACAAATGTGCGTGTTTATTTATAGATGTTAGATTTCTTAATAGCGCCGGCTAGTAGGGAACAGCAATATTTATATGTCATGACTGCATTATGTGTAATGTATGAAATATGTATATGTACACGTTTTGTCGTTATGAGTTTGAATAGATTTTTATGCTATAAATTAATAAGACAGAATATAATAATGAACAAATGATAATTAGTGTATTCGTCCATATCCGTGAAGCTTCTATATGTATCTGAACTTCGGTAGATGGGTAGTAGTAGCTAGTAGGTACTAGGTAGATGTATTGGTTATTACCGGATCGGTACTTTGTACCGGGTACAAAGTAACGGGTACTTATTTGAAAAGTACCGGGTACCCTAAATACTCAAAAGTACCTGTATTTGACATCACTAGTTGTAACAGATTTCAGTAGATGTCACTGAATCTCGGTGGATCATAAAGTCCCTAGATAGATAAAGTACGGCAATTAAACGCCATTTTGAGTCAAAATAAACGCGCGAAACTTTGGAAACGAGGCACGGCGTTAAAAATAGTTGGTAGCACTGATTTTAGTGATAAAGCCTTGAATAACACTGAAGAGCCGAAGACACAAAGAATTATTGGAAAGCCCCTGACAATATGTAAATACATAATTGTAAATTGCTGGGTGTATGTCATTCTAACCTGCTGCCAACTATTTCATTCATTTTGGCTCTCACAGTATCTTAACAGAAATTGTAAATTTGTGAAAAATTCAAATAGTATTTGAAAATTAGGAGAGCTTATATCACATCTGTCAAATCAATTTTTAAATTTTTTGCCCACAATAAGTAGAAAAGGACATGTATTAATAAATATAAAAATCATTAATTTGCTTAAAAAAAAACAAAATTGTTTTATAAAAGCAGGGTTTATTGTAAAAAAAATTAATTAGTGAGAAATTATTAAATAATTTGCCTACTGTTAAATAATAAATTTGGGAAACATTTACAGTGGGGTCCACTGTTGTCTATATCAGATTCTTAACTCAAAAAATTAGCCATTTATTAATTATATAACTAAATACAAAAAATATTCATGTATTGCAACAATTCACAACAATTTTATTAGGCCATACACAATGTAATTTTTTTTGGAAAAAAAAAAGGTAAGTGCAGTATGCTCTATGCAGTATTTAAACTGTCTACATATCAGTTACCACATGAAAATACCGTTCAGAGCAAACTGCAATTATGTTCTTAGAAAAATCACATCGCATATAAATATTCCTCAATTATTTTTTAAAGCCATAACAATCAGATCTTAACGAATAAATATCACTAACAATTGTACTATAATTTTCTCTAAAAGCTGTTATTATCAAGGAGCCAATTTCCTATACGTCCCATCCATTACATTGTCAACTAATCGATCAATAGGTTTGATAATAAAAGGAATCGTCGCTAAGCCTATCGCAGTGACTATCCATTGCCTTGGACTTTTGGCAATGCCTTGGTTCTTGTCCAATAAAAAATTTGCACCAGCACACACTCTGTTGATAGTGAAGCCAGGTACAATAACCGAAGCCAACATTTGCCATATAAGTGTATCGGTGGCTGAAAAGGCAGTTTTTTTAAGGCAATCAGATTCTTGTTTTGAATTCTGTAAAAAATATATCATTAACCAAGAAATTATTGAGAAATGAATACATACATTATAGGCTTCAATGCTCTTGTCAGCGGTGTCAGCCAAGGCGTACAAAGTTGCCACTCCGTATGTTGCTAACACCCAACGTTTTCCGATGATAGATCTGAATGCTTCCCCAACTTCATTTGCGTAACCTGAAATTCCAATTTACTTCAAACCCCTGCGATATTTAAGATTTTTTATGAACTAAATACCTAGGTATCTTATTGGTGTGTCTCTATAAATGTCCACTTTTTTGTCAGTGGTTAGTTCTTCAGTGCTCATTATCAGGACTGTTGAGAGATAACAGCCAAAAAATGCTGTAGCATATACGTTTTATAATACCTATAAATTTGGCAGTGAATTACAAGTTTATTATAACTAACCTCAAAAAAAATGTTTTCAAATAACTACTTAAGACAGCGTACACAGTGTTGCCAGATGTGGCGCTTTTGCGCCAAACCGCCGCCTTTGACTGAACGAATTGCGCTTGAAAATTTCATTTTGGCGCTTGGCGCTTAATGTGGCGCTTTTAAACAATAAATTGGCAAATTTTGGCGCTTTGCATTTAATATGCATTTAATTCTTAAAAAGCGACACATGCATATTTTATGTGGTAGGACTTGGGGAAATTTTTAATCTTCCGTTTAGTAACTTACATTATTCAATAACTTTTCATTTCTTTTTGCACAGTAGTTGGTAGACATGTAGACACATGACACTTGACGTTTGATAGTTGCCGTCGAGAACTACACTTTCGAGTGCATGTTGGGCGTGTATAGCATCTTTCTCACACGATTTTTAATTTATTTTACATCTCACTCATCTATTTTTAAGCCCCTGTCACATCATTAGTCAGTTTGATCAAACTGAACTGACAAACTAAACTAATGACATCACATGACGTCATGGAAGCTGTTTGAGCAAATTTTCTAAATTTTAGGGGCGCCTCTATATCCATCAGTCAGTTTGATCAAACTTGCCTTATGATTGGTAGATTTAAACGCACAGGAAGAGATGCGAAACGGAAGTCTAACATCTAACCTAACCTATAAGGCTAACACTGCCACTGCTTTTTTTCTATCCATTTTTGCGTAACTTTTTTAAAATGACGATTTCCAAAAAAAAATTTAACCTCAAAGTTTGGTCAAATTTCTAGTGCTAGTGTGACAGCGCAGTTTGACGAAATAACGAATTTGATAAGTCTTGACGTCATTGATGTAGTTTGTCAGTCCAGTTTGATCAAACTGACTAATGATGTGACAGGGGCTTAGACGGCTTCTGTTTACAATATTACCATGACTACGGGCGCACTTTTCACAACCCACTTTTAAGTAGAGCGTGAAAAGTGCGATCGTTGTCATGGAAATCGTGTAAACACAAGATTTCTTGAAACAAATAAGCGAGATGCAAAATGAGTTGGAAATCGTGAGTGAGAAAGATGCGATACACTCCTAATATGCACTCGAGGGTGTAGTTCTAGAACACACCCCAGATTCGTGAAATCAAACAAAATAGGCGACCTCTGGTGGTCAATATTGATACCATCAAAAGGGTGAACAACACTTCACGGATTGGTTTATTAAACCAATCTGTTTAAAACATGCACCAATCAAACGTTCATATTTAACGCATCTGCAATGTTTTATCCACCATGTTGCAATTAAAAGCGATCTCTCGCATTGACAATTAAGTCGCGAATAAAATTATTTATAAAGGTTCTCGCGCTAAAAAAGCTCAGTGACAAAATAACACATAATTTCACTCCGTCTAAAAATATGTTGCTAGAATTTAATAACAATATGTATTTCAAAATTTCCTAAAGAAGAAGAACAATTGAATGAAATTCTACAAATATTCCAGGAACATGAAATATAAATATACAGGGTGTCCATTTTTTATTTATTTTTTTAAAAACCAATGAAGCTAGGCATTTTTAGGTCAGACATTGTTAAAGCACATTTTTATGAGGAACTTAAATATGCCATTATCTTTCTCATGTCAATTACGAACAAACGACATTCAACTTTTTATTTTCTTACGGACACCACCTTGGATTTTTACACGATTGAGTAAAGCCAAAACTGTATGTTTTCTTAGGCGAAACCTTTTGAAAAAATTCATTTCATTTAAATTATGGAAATGTTCATGCCTTATGTACATTTGACGAGGAAAACCGGCATCTAATATTTCGATGATTTCTAAGTCATCTTCAAGTACATCATTTTCAATTTCCATCTTTATAAAAAATTTTTGTTTACAGTTTTAAGGTTAACTAACACTTTAAATGGCAAAATACTGGAGTTTAAAATTAACCCAAAATTAATACTTTTAACTGTTAGTTACAAGACGGTGCAAAGAAATAATCTGCAGTTAACACTATAACTGAAGGTTAAATTTTTAACCATAAGTGGTGCAATCGGGCATAAATGAAGCCTTTTTTCTGATTACAATGATGTATCACACTTGATGGTTTGAATTAGATTCTGGACAAAATTTCGAAATCATCTGTTCTGCCTTGTAAACAAAAGCAAATTTTTTGTTTCTAAAAAAAATTTGACAGTTCTGTATGTTTGCACTTTATTATTGAACATAGTTTATAACAAAATAAAATCTAGTACAATCAAATTACAAAACAAACGATTACAACAGATGCTCAAATTGTCCATCCTTTAGCTCTGTGTACAGTTCTTCTTAAATTAAAATTGCCCTTCTAATATACCTTCTTCTCATGTATTTCAAATTTGTAACGATACTTCTAATATCAACATCAACATCGACAGGTACAATTTTGTTTTGCATAGTACCCCACAAAATATAATTTAAAGGGTTCAATTCTGATGACCATTCAGTTCAATGTACTCGTTCAGTTGATGTCTTTAGGCTGGCTACAGATATCCATTTTTGAACTAATTTGTGAGTTGATAAAAGACGTAAACATTTCAAGTATTTCTCATTTTCTCTAGTTCAAAAGCGATATTTTATTACTGCAATTATTAACAATAAACGTCACTATCACACCTAAAATCGAATTGAACTGTCAAATTTCAGAAACAAAAAATTTGCTTTTGTTTCCAAGGTACTCTTTGCAGAACAAATTATTTCGAGAATTTTACCTGAATCCAACTCTAACCATCGTAACGTCATTTCTTTGATTAATTCATTTTGTCATAGCAATCCTATGTTAAATATTAGATTGGGTTAATCAAAGACACAAAATTTATTTTCATAGGCTATTCGATTAGAAAAGTTTTGTTCACTTTTTATTTAAAAAAATGTACCATTATTTTAAGAAAAATTCCATAATTTTAACAGCTACATTCTACAATTTAACTTCTTGCAACTGACAACACTAGCCGAAGGTTATGTGATTTTTAACTTATTCCGAAGACTCTGTATAACGAGTGGCCTAGAGTCTTTTGATGGCCATGAATTACTATACTTTATTTAATTTATTAGAGTGCTATTGCTTCAGAAATGAAAACCTTTTAATTTAAGTTTAAATTTTGACTAAAATCGCCACAGTAACTTAGGATTAAAATACTTTTTGGATGTTCAATGAGACGTATTATTTTCTGATATTTTTTTTGTTTTTGATATAATATGATCATTAAATTTCAGAAACTCCACCGCACAAACCTCACGACCTAATTCATACTATAGTCAGATGTGCTGACGTGCATGATATATTTTATTTTGTAATTATTATTACTGAAAAACAAAATAAAGAGTAAAAACAATCGTCTTGACTATTTATTAATAAGACTAAAGTGTCTACCTCTCTGTTCGGGATCTTTCAGATTTTCCTGAACTTTCTTTCGTACCTTATCTCACAGATGGCGCTCGTTTAACATTTCTCATCAAGTACGTTCTATTCCGCCATAAATACCCCTCGTGGAGTTTTGTTCGGTATCGCTTCTCGGCCTATGGCTAAGATCAAAGTGTAGTATCTGTTCTTATCAGCTTAATATCTGATACGTCCCGCATGCGGGACCAGTATATTAAACTGATTTTTGGAATGAGGTGGGAATAAGGAGCTTGCTCCGCTCCCGCCACGGGTTGGCCTTGTATTGCAGTATCGCAAGGATCGGCCCACAAAATAAAAATCCAAACATAGTAGACTTTTCAATACTTTTAATTATTTATCCACAAACAGCTCTTTGTTAAGTCTGCTTCTGCTTGCTCTCCTGATCTCCTCCTCCTTTATTTTTAGTACTTTTGATTTTTTGTTAATTTTAACTATAGAGGAAGGTTCATCTGACAAAAACAGAATACTACTTACACATACATACTTCAATTTAATTAGTATTGATACTGCTTTATTAATTACTACTCATATAAGAATACTGCAACAAAATTAATATCGGACACTTTAAACAAATTTAAAAGGCGACGTTTCGCCATTATCTTCAGGTTAAATAATAAATAAACAAGGTAGTCAAGGGAAACTATTATTACAATTAAAACTAAAATTAGTAGGCAACGATACCACAAAAATACATTTATTCTTAATTCGAAAGGATTAAAGGTCACAGCAGTTTTAAGAACAAGGGCGGTTCGTATCTTGAAAGCTGCATCGGGTAGTACAATTTGAAAATATTTCAACTGATCCAACGAATGCAAATACAAAGAAAAAAGCAGGAAATGCTTCAACTGCATTTCGGACACATGTTATCAGTTATCAGCCTATGCCTAGAGTCTGAAACCGAAAAAACAAGAAAATAAACACACTGCGAGTATGAACGTTATTTCAGTTCAGAATTTTACCTCAATCTAACTCTAACCTTCAAGTGATACATCATTGTAATCAGAAAAAATGCTTTATTTAATCGTGTAAAAATCCAAGATGGTGTCCATAAGAAAATAAAAAGTTGAATATAGTTTGTTCGTAATTTTTGATGACGTGACAAAGATAATGGCATATTTAAATTCCTTATAAAAATGTGCCTTAACAATGTCTGACCTAAAAATGCCTAGCTTCATTGGTTTATACAGAAAAAAATAAAAACGAAAATCGTGATTTTTACTTTTTTACGAATATCTTGAAAACCGTAAAAAATAGGTGAAATTTATTTGAAGATTATTGATTGGGATAAAAATACGCAACTTTGTCCTAATTTAGCCAACTTCGTATCTCTTAAGATAACCGAGATCCCCATGGTTAGGCTCGAAAAACGGACACCTGTATGTACACAGTTCATTTTTTTATTATATGCCGATCGATTGATCGATAAGTCAAAGAACTTTTATATAGCTATCTCCTTCTAACTTTTGTAAAACAGCCTTGCGGCTTTTGACAGGTCATATCATTTCGTTCATATATTTTCTTAACTCACATCTATACAAACGTCATATAATAATAAAAAAATTAACTTTAGTTAGTGTTTTTATGTTTTATTGACAGTAAAGAATATTATACAGTGCGTTATTGAAAGATGTATAGATATTTTAACTGACGATAGGACTCTTTAAATAGATGCTAAATACCTAAACTTCCTTTAAACAAAAGATACTGGTTTCACAGAGATACACAATTTATTGTTGCCCAACCCTTTTCCGGGAGTCCGGTGCTGTAGCGGCGCTTCGGATGGTCAGATCTTCAAACGCGCGACGGCATCGCGTTCCTCGTCACTTTCTGCCATACGATGACGTGCAGCTCAATTCGATCAGAACCCCCTCAGATACCGTAAAAAATTCCAAAATAAATGCTTACAAATTTCATAATTTTCAAAAAATCATATCTCGAAAAAACGAGACAGCGACATCTGCACAGGATCGCCAACTGATTTAAGTCCAGTGGTTGTGTTGTATATACGATCCAATCAAACAGTTTTCCCCCCTAGATTTTTAAGCAAAGATCCCCTAGATTTCCTTAACTTATCCCAATTCTTTTTCGTCTGGAAATTTCAGTGTTCCGGTGTTTCAGGTTCCGGGGTACAATATTGCATTAATTATTTTTGGAAAACTAAAATACGTAAATTTTTTCCACGTTCTGTCTATTCTTTCGACATTTTTTTTTCTTTGTCGGTGTAGTCACCCTACATATATTTTTTTTAATCTGTAGCAATGTGACTAACAAACATTGCTGTATCCAATACAGTGCTGCCAGGTCTACGGTAGATTTACCGTTTTTATAATTAAACTACCGCTCTACCGTAAAAGGAAATTATTCTACCGTTTATTTTGATCTTAATATTTTTTCTTATTCAGATAGTTAAAAAAGTGATCTGTCCAACTATATTTAAATATATTTTTGTTTTGAGATTTTCCTGTTAAAAAAATTAATTTAATGTAGCCCAGACATATACATACTTAAAATTATTGCTTACTTAAATGTCTGCTTTACCGGCAGCAATCAATAGCAACACTTTATCTTGTCAACAAGTTTAAATGGATGAAGAAATATATTATGTATAGGATGAAACGTTAAAACGCATGCGCAATAATCAGATTTAACCGATGAAGAATCAACTAATAATAAAAAATTAATGTAGTAATAAAA
The DNA here is from genome assembly GCA_033060865.1 of Dorcus hopei. Lineage (NCBI taxonomy): Eukaryota > Metazoa > Arthropoda > Insecta > Coleoptera > Lucanidae > Dorcus > Dorcus hopei. The sequence continues at coordinate 12,675,707 of CM065420.1, forward strand.
AGTGAGTAAAAGAAATGTGATTAGAGTAGGTGGTGCAAAGAAAATGTATTTCTGTGATTAACTGTGATTCTGAGAATTTATTGACTTTTTATTTATTCACAGACATACATATTCTTTGCATCGCCTACTCTAAGCTGAGTTTTATTTGCTCACCGTTTTTAAAAGATAAAATTCTTTTTAAAATTATAAATATTAATAAATTTAAAAGTTTTTTCTTGTTTTTATAAATGCAAAGATTTTGAAATAAATAATGAATCTCTGTTTATTTTGACTTTATATCGTCTTAAAATTACTAGATTGCACGCAAAAGAAAATTAATTTTCTTTTCTACCGTTTTAATTTGAAATCTACCGTTTTTTCAAAGGCAGTTCTACCGTTTAATTTTCTAACACCTGGCAGCACTGATCCAATAGGCCCCTAGCATGGCCAGCTCCATTAACATTCACTGACGTGTATGTATGGCCGTTTCAATTTGACTTTTAAAAATTTGACGGGTACTCCACTCAGCGCCTCTCGTGAGTTTTTAAGTAACTGCAGTTGCCATTACGTTACTATCAGTAGTTCTGCAGTATCTTTAATAGAGAGCGCTGAGGGGAGTACTCCACGGCATGCTTTCCGGAACCGAATTTTAGGCGAATAGACACGGCCATACATACACGTCAGTGAATGTTAATGTTGCTGGCCATGCCCCTAGCAAGCTACCTGGTGGCGCCGCCTGGTGGTGGTTGCGACAAAGATTGTAGAACGCGACTTGAAACCGTTATATCCATTTATATCATTTCGAAGAAGATTTGAATGTGTTTGCTAGTATTTTCTCGATTTGTTTTAAAGTATGGAAGGTAAAGATCGTCCTCGTAACTCCAGTGACAGTACTGACAGTCAACTGACAGCAGTGTTGCCAACTCTGATACGATCGTTTTTCCTGTATATTTTCCTATAGTCTTCCTATAGTCTTGTTGATATGAATGATCGGTGGTCTTGCCACATTGGCCGCTAGTGGCGCTCGTGACGCCGTTTGCTTAAGGTTACTGTATCGAGAAGGTAGCGTCAACTTTCTATCTCTTTTAATTTGGGGTGAATCAAATTCATTCATAAACTCCTTAGCAACGGTAACTTGTTATGTATCTATCTTTTTTCTTCTTTAGCGTTTCATCGCTTCCTTTTTAATTTAGGGGACGAAGCCGCGGAAATGAATGGTGGTACCTTCTAAATACAGTAACCTTACGTTTGCTACCCGCCTATAGGGATGTGGTGGGAACCAGAACACAAACACAAAACTACTCATTTATTAATTTATTTATTTTAAAAATTGCGAAGGCACAAATTCCAAAATTAACAAACATTATTTAACAACAAATTAATAAGTAAATAGAACAGTGTCCGTAAACAAATTTTACGTCTTACATGCGAACAAAGAAAACTTACGCCATTTCACGCTGTCTTTTCATCTGTTTTTTTTTTGTTGTTGCAAAAATGGAAATGCTCTCTTTCACGCCGTCCAAGATGATGGTGGTGATGTCGATCTGAACGTGTGCCCCAGACGAAGAAAAAAACAATTATATTACTGGCACCTGTTCGTTTAGTCAGGACCCACACAGCACGCATTAAAAAAAAAAACAAAAGACTTCCTAACAATTAACTTAGCCTAATAAATAACAATTGCTCTAATTCATTGTTTTCGTTAAAAACAACAACGACAGGAAAAAAACAACGTTTTGATTACGCGCACAACTTTAACTACGTGAACAGAATGAAAACAAATTATCCTAGGAGACGCTTCAAGTGCATTACTGAGGAAGGGCCCCCGCCAAGTGGTTCCAGTTGCGAAGGTGGCCCTGCACGATTTAATCCTAACGACTACATAACAATAACGGCTTAACAATACGAAACAAAAATTAAAAAAAAAAAAAACATTGCCTACGAATTACGTTAAATAAGTAGACGTTCAAGAGCTTATAGGCACGTAATTTGGCATGCGTTCACTTAAGGTAAAAGAAAAAACAAAATTGTAAATATCTGAATAAAGTGCATGCGAAATTACATGTGTAAACTTTTGATCGTGTGTCAAACACAGCTTCGCTCGGTGTGTAAAAAGTCAGTTGATGGCACTTTTAGATAATCAGGGTTAAGGGCGATTCACACTTGCCCGATCAACGCCAGGATTAAGCGCCATTCATACTTACACGCGCGTCGCTCGGTTAGACTTAGGGCCAAATCACACCTGCGCGACTTCCACTAATCAACTGTCAAAATCTCACAAGGGCCGGTTCATACTAAACATCGACAATTTATTTGTTAGGGGCGATTCACACCTGAGTATCTCGTAGTCTGTTGTTGTTAGTTAAGGGGCGTTCACACTTGCCAATTAAACAGCTGCTCATTTGATGATTAAACATCTTTCAAACTTTAGGGTCGGTTCATACTAAAGAAAGGCTGACGATTGTTAGGGGCGATTCACACCTCAGTAATCGGAGTCTGTTGTATTTAGCTAAAGAGCATTGACACTTGCCAATTAAATTAATTACAACAATTTTGCTTATTTAATGATTAGAGACCATTCATACTAAACACCGACAATTTATTTGTTAGGGACGATTCATACCTGAGTCAATCGTAATTTGTTGTTATTAGTTAGGGGGCATTCACACTTGCCAACTAAATTAATTAAAACGACTTTGCTTGTTTGATGATTAAAGACCATTCATACTAAACGCCGACAATTTATTTGTTAAGGGCGATTCACACCTGAGCATCTCGTAGTCTGTTGTTGTTAGTTAAGGGGTATTCACACTCTTTAATTGAAGAGCATTGACACTTGCCAATTAAATTAATTACAACAGCTTTGCTTATTTGATGATTAGAGACCATTCATGCTAGACACCGACAATTTATTTGTTAGGGCCGATTCATACCTGAGCATATCGTAATTTGTTGTTATTAGTTAGGGGGCATTCACATTTGCCAATTAAGTTGATTAAAACGACTTTGCTTGTTTGATGATGATTAAAGACCATTCATATTAAACGCCGACAATTTATTTTTTAGGGGCGATTCATACCTGAGTATCTCGTAATTTGTCGTTATTAGTTAGAGGACATTCACACTTGTCAATTATTAAATTGATTAAATCAACTTTGCTAATTTGATGATTAAGGACCATTCAAACTTAAGGGTTGGTTCATACTAAATAATTAATTGTTAACTAGAGGGTCTGTCTTTAAATGACCCGATTAAATTTATCGCTGATTTATTAAGCACAATTCACACTTGTGCAATTAAAAGGTCGATCTATACATTTCGAATAATTAGGGCCAATTGACGTGAGTCGAGTATTCGAGCCGTCTTGAGCAAAAAAAAACAAGTGCCATCTACCGAACTAAATTGCTACACCGACAAGAGCTTCATTCGAATTCTCCTCAGGTTATCGTCATTTGTTTCAGTCTCTAGCAAGTGCGTTTACTTCGACGTCCGGTCTTTGGTTCACGAGAAAACAACGGAATCGGGCTCCTCTCTCGCTCTCTCTCTCTTACACGCTCTCAAACAAGAAGAACAAGGATGATACATTCGACTTTATACGAAAATATTATTTGAAATTTTGCCAGCAACGAAGGCGTGGCAAACAACATGCGCCATATAAACAACTCAGAGCGATCCAATCAGGATCGATAACGATGGAAGATGAGGTGCAGATTGTTTTGACAATTCAGAATGATCCAATAAGGATCGATAACAATGAAAGATACATTGTGCAATTGTTTTGATAAATCAAAATAACGCAGTCAGGATCGATAACAATGGAGGATGAAGTACGTAAATATTTTGATAACCAATCAGAATTGATGCGCCCATTGCATTGGTGTGCGAATGAACTGACGTCAGCGATGAGATCGATACACATACAATTGAAATATTGTCACGAGATATGTCGTCACGAAAGCCTGATGACGTCATACAAGCTTTGTACAAGAGGTGATCTTACTTTAAGTACAGTTTTGTTTTTGTCGTCATACGTAATATATACAGAGGATGAACGAAAATTAAGCGCATACGCAAATTAAGTTTAAGTGTGCTTACATCAAGTTGCAACAGATGGCTCTGTACGGAAGGTTGCCATGCTTGGGGAGGTTCGCCACTTTAACCTTCAGATCGTAGATTTCCAGCACGTCTTCCCCCTTTTCGATTTTGCCGTTTGCCTTCGGCGTCTTCTCCTCCCAGGATTCGTATATCATGATTTCTTCTTTATTTTCTTTCCCGTCAGCAACCCTTTCACCTTCTTCTTCACATATGGAGGGGAAAGGGTTGCTATTGACGTTTTTTGAATCGCCCGACGTGTCCAGATCCGATTCCTCCTCATCGATGGGGTCTTCTTCGATGAACTCCCTGTAGATGGTGTCGGGACTCTTCAGGAGCTCCACCTCCGGGGTGTTCTCCCTCGTTTTCGTCATCCATTCTTTCACGGCTTGCGTGATGGGATACAATGTTTTCAAGCCGATTTCTTCAACGACCTTGGATTCTGCATCGTCATGATTTGAGGAATACCATTTTTCGTCCCCCAAATCCAACTCGAGCGTTTTTGGAGGGCTTGCGTTCTCAGAGGCCGTTTCTTCCTTACAGCTTGGCTCCTGGGGGCTTTCCATTTCAATATTTTGAACTTCAACTTTAGGCGTGGTTTCCTCTAATTTTTTCTTGCTTTTGTTTTTGAGTTTTCCGTTGCTCTTCGAGTTGTGGTTCGCTTCTGCTTTTTGCTCTAAAAAATCGCCCGATTTCGAGGTGGATGGTTTTGGAGGCGCAACATCTTCGGGCAGGCATATCTTATTAAAGTCGAGGTCGATCTTCTTGTGTTCCTCGACGCTCACTGGTGGTTTGAACGCGCTCAAAATCCGCCCGGTGTTCTTCAGGAGGGTCGAGAAGTTATTAGCGTTGGTGACTTCGGAAGGAGGGCGTCTAAACGAGATGCTTCTGAAGAAATCGTCGCTTACGGGGCTTACGCTCATCAACTTGATTTTCTCCTCGAGGTTGCTGTACATCCCCTTCTGGATCATCTTATCCAACTCCTCAGAAATTTCCAAGTTAGTTTTTTCTTCAAGCACGGATGTGTCTAAGAGGAAGTCGTAGGTATCGTCATTGAGGGCGTTCAACGACCCAGACACAGATGGAGATTTTACCATCGGAGGCGTTGTCGGCGGTGGTTTCGCGGGCTTCTTTTTCTTTTTAGCCTTCTTCTTCTCGGGGGTAGTTTCAGCTTCGGTTTTCTTTGGGGGGATTTCCTCTACTACATCCTTCTTAACTTCCTCGACCTCCGGCGGTGTGGCATCGACGATTATGATGCGCTTTATCAATGGCTTTTGCGTCCCTTTTTTCGACTTTTTCTTCGCGCTTCGCTCTTCTTCTTTTGCCGCTGGCAGCTGTTCCTCCTCAACCGGTTTAATTTGATCGGGCGTTGAGTCTTCGTTCGTTTTTTGTTCTTCAATTTCTTCGAGTGGTGGTGCGGGGATTACGTCATCTTCCACTTCTTCGGGCACGTCATCGTCTTTATCGTCGGCGCTCTTGTACTTGCGCTTCTTGCGGTTCGACACTGAAATCCATTGGTTTGGGGAGGATTTTTGTTGAGATGCTCTTTCTCTCTCTGATGGTGATGGTTTAGTATTTCGTTCGATGTGACGACCGAATCTCGGACAGATGTTTTTGGGGGTAGTTGAGTTGGCGGCGTTTTGCCCTCCACCCGGACTGATCTTCTTGAGCGTATCGGAGTAATTTGGAGAGGTTGCGGGAGCAGCACCCCGACCGAAACGTCTGGGGCTGGTGAAACTGGGAGTATGATCGCTTGATGAGATGTTGGTCTGGATTTCCTCGTCTTTCTTTCGAGTATCCTCGACTTTCTTGGGGCGCATTTTCGCGGCACGAAAATCCGAAAACCTCTGTCCCTTGTTGAATTTGTTGTAGAAGCGCAGGTTGTTTCGCTTGTTTTCGTGCAGCCTTTGTTCCTTGGCGGCCTCCTCCAATTTCGAGACGATCTTCGCAATGTCTATGTTATTTTTGTAATTGATCTTGCTCACTTCGATCTTCACCATGCACTGAGCATCTTGAGTTTCGGGTTTTTTAACATCGTCTTTTTCCTCTTCCTTTTTGGTTTCTTCGTTTTGCTTCGCGCTTTCCAGCGCAACAGGGTTGTTCTCGGTGGTGGTCGGTTTTGGAACGTAGAAGTTGACGAAGTTCGGAGGTAGCAGCTTCGGATCGGGCGGCATGGTGAAGTTGAAAGGTATACCCGGAGGTAGGAATGCTGGATGGGCTGGCGGCGGTAGTTCGCTAAGCGGACTAAGTAACGGGATAGGGATGAAATTGGGGTGGATGTTAACGAACTGAAGGTTATTGGTGCGTTGGTCCGGGGGTGCGTTTCTATAGGCGCGCGGAATGAATTCCTCTGCGTTCAGGTTGAACTTTGAGGAAGCCTCATCCTGGGTGGGGTTGGATGACGCTTGACTAGCGGGTTGTTCAGAACACGTGTTGGTGGCATCTTCTGGATCCTTGGTTTCTTCTGACGATTCGATGTGTGTGTGAGCAGTCGAGTCGTCGGCGGTCGGCGACGACGACTCCGCCGGGAGGGGGTGGTCATTTTCGGAATTCTCAGCCGGCGCAGGGTCGTCTTCACTTAATTCGGGGGCGTCCTCGGTGACGCGTTCTACCTGAGTCACCGCCTCATCGGAGGACTCGCAGTCGTCCGTGGAGGTCGTACCGTCGTGCGTTGCCGACTTGGAGATTTTTCTGCGACGTTTTTTCTTGATTCTCCGCGGTTCCGTCGAGCTGTGGCCGTTTGCGAGCGCTAGGAAAAACAAAAAGCAATTAAGAACGATCTAAAGAAGAAAATAAAGATAATTTGAAAGTATGTATCGCGTATGGCACAGAATATTGCATTTGAGGGGGACTAAAATTCGATGTGTAACTCAAAAATGTAATAATATACAAGGTATTTCATTACAGTACAAAATCACGAGTTATGCAAAGGGGAAGACCGGCATTCTTGGGGAAGTCTGATAACTTGAAAATGCGATGTGCAATGGTTCTTTTATGGACATCGTCGAATACCTTGGGATAGAAGCCTGCAATTTCAAAAATAAGAGAGTTATGGAAGGGGGAAAGATTGGTATTCTTGGGGAAGTCTGATAGGTCGAAAATGTGATACGCAAAAGTTTTTTTTTTCTGGACGTCGCGTCGTGGAATGCCTTTGACCAAAGACTGCAACTTTTGTCTAAAACATTTTCTTCAAATTACAAAAATAAGAAAGTTATGGGAAGGGGAAAGACTGGCGTCCTTGAGGAAGTTTAATAACTCGAATGCGATTTATGTCTTCTTCAGATTTGAAAAAACGAGAGAAGGGGGAAGATTGGCATTCCTGGGGAAGTCCCGAATGAATACTAACTCGAAAACTGCTTGTGTTAGATTAGACCTATGATGTAACACGTCAAATCGGGCTAGTATTTCGACGTAGAACTTAAAAAGCTACGATATACAAGGAGACAAGCTTGACTTCTTTTTGAAATACGTAGCTCGTTTCGATGGTCCGGCAGATTTTTATTTTCGTGCAGTTGAAGCTCCGCAAATAGCCCACCGACAAAGTTGACTGACATCTTTCGGATTCAGTCCGCCGTTGAAAGCTCGCCAAGCGCAGCAAAAACAAAAGAAGAACGCCGCGTGCAGGTTACTGTGTCAGAACGGACGAAGTCGTCTAAAAACGAACGCGTTATAAAATCGCAACCGCGAAACGACAATAACGAAGTGGAAACTCAAATGCAACTGGATCAGGGCTACTTGGCTGAGGTGATAGCCAACTGGATGGACGTAAATACACGCCTGTCAACATCTGTCTTGTAAATTTTAACGCGACATCATCATACCGCGATAACAATAGAAATGCTCGCGTAAAAATAAACTACCATAAGAAATTCAGCTGCACAACAAATTCAAAATCCTCACCGTTCGGTCCGCAAACACCGTTAAAGTAGTAGCCCGTGGGGGCGGTGTAGACGACGTTATACATTTGTTGACTGTACTCCGGGGGGTTTCCGGCGGTTTCTCCCCCACTCTGGCTCAGGTCTTGGCTGGCGTCTTCATTGTGCGGACTCGTCGATTCCGTCTTCAAATCAGAAAAACAAGAAAAATACTAATTAATATATTTCATAAATATGTCATGTTGTCTATTTATAACATATTTAAAAAAAATTAGTTTCGGAGTACCCTGTATATTGAGATGTACAGGATACTTCAGAAAATCAGCTGACATAGAAAGCATACACTCTCTAGACCTAGAGTAGATGTTCTGACTTTCAAACAAATAAAATTACGATGGTACGACTGCTTTACGTGTGTGTGTGTGAGAGAGAGAGAGAGAAATATGAGGGCCCCCATCTTCTATTATACGTACAAGTTGGTTTATTAGTATACAGGACGTCCTTTACATCCCTCGGCCCTAGGGACCTCGGGATGTAATCATACCCTCGGGTTATAACACTAGACTTCTCTACCTAGGTGTATAATATACTATTTTTAACAGTTTATGCCTCTGAAGGTAGCAACAGGTTCTTCCAGTGTGGTTCCCGCTTCGAAACAGAAAAATGGCTCTGAACGCGACCAGGCGGATAAATGACTGTGTCCTTTATTAATCTAGGATGCCGTGTCTCACACAATTTTAGGTCAAAAATAAGCCGCGAGATGTCGCGAACTAAACTAGGCCCTATGCGCACGTGCTACAGTTGCAGCATTTTTAATTAGTTCATTATCATGACACTAGGCTAAGATCAACAAGAACTTTGGATTATGTGACGTTAGGATTTAATTAGAACAGTACAACTGTGACAGTTGTCAATGTCATCCCTCAAACATCAATCGGTTTAGGTAGTCATCTCTTTCTACTTATCAAAGAATCAAAATTTGATAAACTTTTATTGGACAATTACAAGTACCTACACAGTAACAGAATGGGTTTTATGACGAAAGCATTTGCTTAATATTTTTTAATCATGCAGTATATTGGAGGCAACGGTTTGAATGACCAGTGTCATTGAGTTTTCGTCGAAGAACGGTTTTATACCTTCATTCGTTTTTGCATTGAATGAAATTAACGCCGTGGTTGCACCACCATGTAATAACTCTAACGTAACGTTTTCAAACCGCGTCACTTGTAGTACTTTTCAATAAGTCCACCAATGAAAATCGAGTCTTGTGACAGAAATCCTGCTCAATAATTTTGAGAGTAACAATGTTAATGACATCTGTCATCGATTTCTCGCCAGGTGCATCACTTGCAGCATGTTTAATTAGCTTCATCTATGTATCTAATGTTCAATTGAAAAGTGGCCTAAGAATTTTCATGACATTAGGAAGCAGGTTTTGAATTAGATCAACACGAAATGTCATTTTGGATTATGTCACGTAAGGTTTTAAGCAGAACAGTACAACTGTGACAGTTGTCAATGTCATCTCAAACGTCAATCGGTGTAGGGAGTCATCCCTTTCCACTTATCGAAGAATCAAAACTTGATAAACTTTTATTGGACAATATAATGAGTTTTATATTTTTTAATCATGCAGCATATTGGAAACAACGGTTTGAATGACTACTGTCATTTTTATGTCGGTTTTATACCTTCATTTGTTTTCGCATTGAATGAAATTAAGGCCGTGGATGCACTACCATGTAGTAAGTCTAATACCGAGTGTACCGGGAGGAAAGGTCAATACTCTGTTTATTCAAGAGATATAGTAATAAACACTCCCATAGTAACCCGCGCAACTTAAATAACGAATTCGTATTGGTGATACTTATCCAACATTGAAGGTACAACTTGAAATTGTGTGTTACTTTGTAAAACCACTTTCTGCGCTATAAGATACTGCGCATAAAACTCCTCCTTGATTCTATTACTATATCTGTTGAATAAATAGAGTATAGAGTGGGTTATTATAAGTAAAAAAGTTTATATAAACAGGTAGTCTCTTATTAATGGTTTCTGAGATAGAGCTACTTGAAATTAAAAATATGAAGTTGCTAAAAAAACTTTTATTTGAAAGCATTAACATTAAATTTGTCAAAAACAGCGCTACATTACGGTGAAGAATAAAATCAACATGAAGCGCCAAATTATTCCGGAACGGCCTAGTGGTAAGAAGACATCAATATTTATCTCAGAATCCATTCATAAAAGACCACTTGCTTATATAAACTTTTTGACTTATAGTAACCCACTCTACACCCCCACGAAGTATTGACCTTTCCTCCCGGGACACCCTGTATAATGTTTTCAAAGCGCGTCACTTGCGTATCGAGTTTTGTGACAGAAATCTTGCTCAATACTTTTTGATCGCTCAATATTTTGATAGTAACGATTTTAATGACATCTGTCATCGATTTCCTGACAGGTGCGTTCTTTAAACTGTCCTTTAGATCGTGTAACGTATTTCTGGGTTAAATAAAATTATAATTATACTAAAAATATTCTACTATACTTCATTCACGCGTTGAAAAAGAGAGAGTAATAGTTTTCGATCTGTGATCGGTTCAAATTTGAAACAACTTTACAATGGTGTGAAGTTGCACATGAAATTTAAGTTGGATAAAATGAAATATCACTAGAATTCTGAAATGTCATTAGCTTTGTTCCTACACAATCCTAAATCAGTTCGGAACTGTACTGCTCATGCGCTCTTGCTACAGCTCATGCGCTCTTACTAAAATTGCTGTGTATTTAGCAAGAGCGCATGAGCAGTTCAGTTCCGAACTGATTTAGTACTGTGTAGGAACAAAGCTATTGTTATTTATGTCGCTTACAGTCTTTTTCTTTTGGTTTTCCTCTTTTGTCAAATGTGTTTTCGAATTTGTCAAATGACTTTCCAATCTGTTCAAAGTATAGTAGGCCTGCGGATTGGAAAGTCATTTGACAAATTCGGAAACACATTTGACAAAAGGGGAAAACCAAAAGAAAAAAACTGTAATACTAAAAATCGTTTAAATTAAACAGTTAAAAACAATTTACACTCTAGATGCCGCTATTTCCGGTTATACGCTTATTATGTTATTATACGAGTACATTCTTAACATTAATGTGTTACAGTTGCATCTACCACATGATAAAAAAAAATATATAAGACGTCATTAGTCATTATACATGTAGGACGTGACGGAAAAAGAAATTAATAATTTTCAAAAGCTGTTTTAATCTGATTTAAAAAAAAAATTCACGCACGTTCCGTTATGTAACTAACCTTGCCGGCCGAAAAACTCGTTATCGGTCGTTCCGAAAATAAATCGAAAACATGAATCGGCTGCGCTCAGACTTCGCCCGGAGATAACAACAGATGGAGGTGATGGAACGCCCAACGCTTCTGGCGAAACGTTACGAAATAAGGCGATCGAACACTTGAACCCAGATTGCGCATTATAAATTTAAAAAAAAATTATTATCTTTCGCATCTTACTACACGGAGACAATTAATTACGCTTACGCGCGCCGATAATCTCCGCGAGTTAATAACTCATTAAAGTCGGCAAGTTACGCAATAATTAAATTCTGTTTTTGTCTCAAGGCGGATCTGATTCGATTAGATATTTATAATCGGCACGCATCGATAGAGAGTTATTTAGAATCAACGCGAAAAACCCGTTTTTCGAATTTCTACGACACGGTGCATACACGGCCTTAATTTCAAAATTGCCGCACTATTTAAATTTTTCTTTAAAAATAATTATCACGAAGAACGCTGCATCAACAAAAAAGTTTATTCTATAACATGATTTTGCATGAACGATTAAAAATCGGCTAATTATGCAGGATTAAGTGCATGTTTGCTGACACATTGATGACTTTTTTTGTGATCGACCGAATCGGTTTCAACGCACAAGAATCGGTTTTATCCATCTTTATACACGTTTCTTGTTTGGGCCGATTGTCAAATCAGAGCGCGCGCAGACTTTTATTCACAAACACTGAAATGTATTCAGACGATTACAATCGGATCGATTTCAAAATCGGCCGATTTTATGATCGTCCTTGCGCACTACTACATATAAACCTGTAGTTATTAATAACTGATTGTTTAACGGTTCATGCGCGCTCAGCGTTTTAGTTTCTATTTTAATATTATTTTCAATTTTCTTTTCAAGGCTTTTCACGGCTGACGATTAATAAAGTCCTTTATCCGACCGATCGCGTTTGAAATTTGAGATTTCCTTATACCGGGTGTGAGATAAAATAACGTCTCCAGCCATAACTCTGTTATTTATAGTCCGATTTGAATAAGCGAAAAATCATATCAAATGGCTGCAGAAAAATTACAAATTGGTAAGAATTTCACTATTTGTCAATAGTCGATAGTCAAGTTTATCTTTCAAACGATAGTCAACTTTTTTCTTATTGTACTTTTTCCTAAACGTTCGGTATATAAAGAGATTCATTTAGCCTGTATAAATTTATTTCAACGGCGTCTGATCGCGTCTGCGAACTTAAGGAACAGTTAAAAGTTCTAGCAGGATAGCAGCCAATTGACTGCTAGAACTTTCAACTAAATTTTTTTTGTATTAAAACAATTAAGTCTCTAATCCGTTTTACATTACAGCCGCAGTCAATTAAGATAAATCTCTTTTTCAACAGATGACGCTGACTAAGAGCCGAACATGAATAATTATTTCCAGTATTTTCATTAATAAGTAATAAAAAATAAGTTTAGATGATTTAGCACAGTAGTGCATTTTAAATTTTGCCGCCAAAAAGTGGAGCTGCAATGGCGGAAGTTTGCAGTACTTTAGTAATATAATTTCTTCACTTGCATCGGTCCGCAGTTGTTTATTAGGTGGTCAGAACTGACTGACAGATTTAGTGACTTTTATTTTATTGTAGATGGCGCTGCTTTTGACAACTTATTTCATGTCCAGTGAACTGTGAATTCGTTTTCTAAAAATTTTCTAGTTGCACAGCCACGGTGAATTGAATACTACCGGTTGCAGCATTCCCGTAGGCGAGACAGCGAACCGTTACGTCACCACATACCCGTTTCTCCTTTTACATAATATTAACCAACATTAACTGTCAATCAAACCGTCAACCGTGACAGTTAATGTTTGGTTGACAGTTAATGTGTTAGAGGGAGAAGCGGGTATGCGATGACGTAACGGTTCGCTATCTCACTTGAATGCTGCCATCGTTAGTATCCAGTTCACCGTGGTGCACATCAACTACTGATAATTGACAATGACAACTTACGTGTTGTCAATTGTCATCAAAATTGCCTACAAGCAAAAAAACATTTCTAAACGTGAACACGTGCCACTTTATTACGTAAAGAGGTTCACGGGTTTACCCTCCCCCATTTCATTATGAAATAAAATTACGATAATTGTAAGAGACTGTCAGATTTGGTTCTAAAACACTTTTTTCTAATCGTGCCCCGTATGCGGGTGGTTACGGAAATAACTGCGAGAAGTGGAGATTGACTAATTTCCAACTTGAGGGAAATCGATAACCGCATCATTCAGTTGGCTAAAATTAAATTTCCTTGAAGGCTTTTCAATCATTTAAAAATTCTCGCAGACTAAAATTTCCTTGCAGGCAACCAAACTTACACGGAAGTTACTTGGGTTGCCCATCTAACAAAACGTTATTATGAAATTCTGGCTTCTAAGTTTGCGTTATTCCAGATAATACATAAAACAGAGAGAAGCCAAAACGCTCGTTATATATTTTAAATTTCCAAATACACGTGAACTTTACATCGTACAAACTAACTAAGAATGATTTATTGCCGATAACACTTTATTTATTCCCCGTTGATTTATTACGTGTTTATTTATTGCTTATTGTTGCTTTCAGCGCGTGAATACTTTGAACGAACGAAGAAGGCCTCGCGCCTCAAAGTTCGCCGGCTTTTTAAATTTCGTCTGCGCTCCGCCGACTTTCTTTTTTTTTTCCTTATTTCGGGCGATTTATCGCCCGGTCTAAGATCCAGGAATGCGTATTTTTAACCCGTCGACGGGCTACGGAAATATCCTCGTCTGTCGGTCAGTGCGTCACTAATGATCGCTAAATTAAGGTATCTTTTGTGTCTTGTTAAGCCCGGGAAGACCAAGAGAGCTAGCTGGCGATCAAGCTAAAAGAATTCTTTATGCAACGGCCAAATCCGAAATCCGCAAGTCTTTCTTCCCAAAAGAGTCAAGGTGGAATTAAAAGAAAAGGCCGTCTACACACCAGACGACCGATTAAAATAATAAGACCGTAGCACGCTTGATTATTTTCAATAATAACCACATCATGCGATCATAAAAAAGGATCAGAGAAAAAGAAGCAAAGAAAGAAATGTAAGCCATTTTTAACCCTCTACAAATTCCTTTTCTTTTCAATACCATTTCAAAAAGGCCTACACGCAGCAGGCGATCTGAACATCATTAAATTGAAAGAAGAATTTTAAAAGTCTAGAAGAAAAAAGAAGGCCGTACACACACTTATTCATTTTAACCATTTCAGACTATGAATGTACACATACACACAATAAACGATAACATAAAAAATTACTAACAAGAAACACCGACAAACAAAGAAACAGAATTACTGAAAAAGAGATAGGTTGAAAACATATAGTAA